>JADDOH010008851.1:0-14041 GCA_016648135.1 Agrypnia vestita
TTTTTCCAAGCATCTATCAGCCAATGTAGTAGAGTAAAAACTACTAACTAGTAGTAGTTTTTATTACTATGTTATGATAAAATACAGCAAATATTATTCAAAGCTATTTTCATTATTTTAATGTGACATGAACATAAGTTTTAAGTACTTACTAAGCTTTATAAACATACACAATAAAACATACAAAACATAAAAAATGTTGATCAATCCCGATAATCTCCTCCGATTTTTCGGTTCGGGATTGATCTCGTAAAATGCCTCGAGATCTCGCGGGATCGGGATTGCATTCCCTACTCACAGGGAAACGAACCCGGAACCCTCAGCGTGAGAAGGCAGTGTAATACCCACTGGACAGCGAGGGAATTATTCCGAGTAAAAAGATGCAACGTGGTGTTAAAGATACAATATTCTTTATTTAAAAAAAATGTAAAAAAGGTTATACTTAAAAACTAAAATAAAGACAAAATTATATATTAATGACGCTCAAAGTATTGAGTTGTTAAAATCTATACTGATAAATAAAACCCATACTTACAGAAATGTAACTTCCAATATTAAAAACATTTGGGGCAAACAAAAACTTTCTTAAATAAATGGTTTGCATCAGAGATAAGCCCTGCTCTTAATATAGCATATTTTTGACGGAATCAAATTTTTGGTGGCTATGTCATGTAGTTACCGCGCTGCCGTGTAATTTCGTATTTTTAGCCGTGAATTCGAACGAAATTATTTTATTTAGATATTCCTGTAACACTAATTTCAACTGCTTATTGTGGTCTCGCATTTTCGCTACATGCTGTTTTCTGCTACAAGCATTCCGCTACAATGATACTTCCGTTACGATAGAAAATTCACCCTCAATGCGCCAAAATAATTGACAGGTTTTCAATAAAACAATTTTGTATCGAATACCGATACGACAGTTTTGCACGCACTATTCGCCAGGCACGCATTTTCAGAAGTGTTCTCTTTATGTAGCAACGCTTCGGGGAACTCTGCCCTCATCTCGGAATAGAATTTATTAGTGGAGCAAGCAAGCTCGGACAATACTTGTACTACGTCATCTTTTCGTTTTGTTTGTGGTGTAACAATGCATCTCCTGGCCTCGGAAGACTGTTTCGGTTATTCATTGTTAACAAACTATTCATGGCGCTGTTCACTTCATCCTTGTACGCCGAAGCAAAACCATCAAGCGCTATTGAAAAAAATGGGACAATCAATTGAACGTACCAACGAAAAAATGTTTTATTTATTTTACCCAATTCAAACATTTGCACAGTTAAATAACATTAAAGGTGACATACGATTTACTAGTTTCGTCATCAGAAATTAATAATTTAAAAATCCCTTTGAATATCAAAAAATAAAATAAGTCTCCATATTAAGGAAAAAAATATGCTCAAAATATTCTGAATGTATAAAAACTGGTCTAAAAATTTTCAGGGGTATTTTGGTGTAAATCTTAATAATTAGGAAGAATTTCATATACATACAGAAGTAATCAATATGTATCAATATATATATATATATATATATATATATAAAAAGAAACCCGTGTTTCCCTACCCGCCAAGTTTTCTCCACAATCACCCACCGATAGTAATGTTGGTGGATAGCCCTTGGTGTCACATCGAAAATATGCGAGTTTGGTGGGGGTGGCTGTGCGTGGGTGGGAGTGGGGACGAAAATATACTTTCTAGCACATTGTTTTGTTATGGGATGGCCGCAAATGCTTCAGATTGTTTAGAAATAGGCGCGCCGACTGTGTCGGTGAGTCTAGAAGGTTCCGGAAAAACCTGCTCTAGAAAGTTCTGTAAGGAGAAGGTTCTATAAAATTCCCGAAAGTTCTATAAGGTTCTCAACTGAGTGGCGGAATGTGTCGGTGTGTCTATAAGATTCCTTACATTCGATAAATTTCTTGAAAGTTCTGGAAGGGAATGTTCTAGAAGGTTCGTGAAAGTTCTATGACGATCCAAACAGTGTACTAAAAATCTACGCGTGCGAAGCCGCGCGGGCACAGCTAGTTTTAATAATTAAAAAGAATGTCATATACATATAAAATTAATATTGCTTTAAAAACTTAAATATCTCAGTAACAACGGTGAAATCTGTACTTTTGTAGGAATGACTAATTTTCAACCAGAGTTGGCGTTTGTATAAGAAAAACGCATATGAAAAAAACTTCCATGTGTAGTTTTCTGAGATATTCTGCCGTGTGTATCTGACCTCTCTGGCCGAAGTTTTAAACGCATTGCAGGTTCCATCATCAGGGCTAATGTGATGAGTGTGTATTGATGTTTAGATTAAGTATTGGCTCTCAATACAAATTTAAAGTAAAATGCATCAAATGCAATTTAATCACTTTTCGTTGTGAAATAAATGAAAAATCACACAAAGATAAATGATGTACAAAATAATGACATTCTAACTCGTCGGGGCGTGACATATTAATATTCGAAACATTATATACAAAGAGTTTGCAGTTTGATAAATTCGTTTCAAATTCATTCACGTAAATGCATAAATATAACGTCAAAACTGTCGGGTTGTTTGTTAAACAAAAATGTTTTACGCATTCTTGGTCTATTGTCACATTCATTTTAGAAATGAATATGACAATAGACCAATATTTCATCGCAGTATATTATACATTAAATTCAAAGTCGATATACTTTCCAGGAGAAAAAATAAAATTGATTTAAGAAATTATACGTATCGACAATTTCTTTCATTAAATATTATTTCTGTCCTTAATCATAATGTATAATTATAAATATGTAATATTTTAACTTATTAAATTATATCTGAACGTATTTGAAAATATTCTGTATACCTCGTTTATTTCAAAAAATCAAACGATTTGATTATTTTTTATAGCTGGCTGTGGAAAAACAACCCACTATTCCATGTATTTTAGCGCAATCGTGATATACATAGATGCCTCAAAAATAATTTCTAACGCCAATTCGAGAGAGCGAAATTAATTTTTAATTACACAATTAATTAAAAATTAATTTCAGAAAGGTTCAAACGTATATTTTTATTATACAGAACAGTCTATATATTTGTTTTAAAAAATCGCATTGAGCTGTGAATAAAAGAAAACGATTTATACTAGTGTACTAGATTTTACGATCTTTTTGATATTGTTACCATTTTGCATCTTTGATGATTTATTAATGCATTTTAAATCCTTTTGAAGTAAAATTTATGACCGATGATGTATTAAGGCTACCACCACGAGAAATATGAACATGGTTCGTTTTAATTTTTCGACCTTAATTCATGAATGGATAATGCATAACCCAGCTGGATAGACAGTTAGCCAATCGTTGGGCATAATAATCGTATCAAGATTGTTCCAGTGTAAGCTCCGTATTTAACTTAATTCTTGGTAATGATTTTGCAATGTTTCATTACCTAACATCCGAATGCAAATGATTTCAAATTCAAAGTATTCTACCTACCAACGGCGTTCAGAAATTTCTTTGAAATAAGCTATTCCTTACTGAAATTTCTAAGAAATAAAAGTAATAAATAATTTCACGTTTTTTTTCCAAAATTTGTCAATCTTCAACGTAAAGGTTACATGCGTCTCATATCTAGTAAGTTTTATATTGATGATCCTGTCCGTGCGAAGAACAAGCAAAAAAATTGTAATCTGTGAGAATATACAGAATTTTAAAATGTATCACCCATCAAAAGCGTATTTTGTAGCGTGTATTTTCCCTAATTACTCCCTTTCTTTTAACTCGTAGCGTCTGCTATTTGTTGTCTGCCGGAAAAACTTTGACTCGATTTTAACCCCTTTTACGTGATCCAATCGAGCTTAAACTTTGCAGGCAGACTCGTGGCGACGATAAAAATGATCTAACAAATTTTCGTTTAAAAAATTTAATAATTGTAGTATAATTTTGGATTTTTTCGAAATTTTAATGGAATCAATACAAATGAGTAATGACCCCGACGCGTGCAGTAGGCATAAAACCTGATTTAATGAGAAAGGGAGTATAATAAAAACTTGTTTTTTATGGGTTAGTTTTTTGTCACAAAATATTTTAACATTTTTTTTAATAGAGACGTGAACAAAGAATACGTGTCCATTAATATTCTGACTATTTTAACACTAAGCTAAACCCTTTTGCTATGAAAATAGGACTAACATGCTAGTATCCTGGAATGGAGCTCGAACCAATGACCACTGTTTCACTAGGCGAGATTCATATCCATTACACCAACAATCTACCCTAATATAATATCATTATTACAGTAACTTATATCAATTTTGAATTTTTCATAATTTATATAAATCACTGTAATAATAGTTCGACTTTTTGCAAAAAAAGTCAGACATATAGGAAAAAAATGTAAATTTTGATTTTGCATATCTGCATAACTATTAAGATTAGGTTATGACTGCTTGAACATTTTCGATTCATTATCATGGCAGAAATCCACCTATAAACTTTTTTCTACTAGCTGTAGAAAAAAGTTTATACGAATAGATAGATACACATACCGCATTCCTTTTTATTATATGCATTATAATAAATAACGACAAATCCCGCATCACTCTGTCCCCGAGAAAAGTTGATTAGAAATGTCGTATTGTTTTTTTAACGCGAGTGAAGTCAGCGGATGACAGATGTACTTACATATGTATATAAAATATGTGCGTGTGTATTGTCAAACAGGGAGAACAAAAGAATTGCTAACAATGTAATTTGTAAACGTCTAGACGCTGTATCTAACGAGTGCGATTAGCATACGGACAAAACGCGTTTTGTAAACAGACACAAACAAGGAAATAACCCAAATGTAAAGTTATGAGAATATAGCTGTCGAAGTGGTTAAATCTTCCTTCACTATATCATGAATTTGATAATTACAATGTTTAAATAATAATATTGATCAATGTTTAAATAATGCTCCGCATTGTACATTTATACATATTTGTTCTTTGTATGTCTACCCGCATTATCAGCGACGTGTCATCAGTAATTGAATGCTGAAAATGAATAAAGCAAACGAGAAACGAATAGGTAAACTTGTATTGTATATATAACTAGCTGTGCGTACATTTTTAGTACACTGTTTGGATCGTCATAGAACTGTCGCGAACTTTCGCGAACCTTCTAGAACATTATCCTTCCAGAACTTTCAAGAAATTTATCGAATGTACAGGAACCTTCTAGACACACCGACACATTCCACCACTCAGTTTAGAAGCTTATAGAACTTTCGGGAATTTTCTAGAACCTTCTCCTTCCAGAACTTTCTAGAGCAGGTTTTTCCGGAATCTTCTAGTTTCGCGTGCCTATTTTGAAACAATCTGAAGCATTTGTGACCTTCCCATAACAAAACAATGCGCTAAAAAGCACATTTTCGTCACCCACTCCTACGCACGCACAGCCACCCCCACCAAACTCACATATTTTCGATGTGACAACAAGGGCTATCCACCACCATAACCACCGGTGGGTGGTTGTGGCTGGTTGTGGAGAAAACTCGGCTAGTAGGGAAACATAGTTTTCTTTATATATATATATATTATTTTTTTTTAAACAATAAATGTTTTTTTAATTATTACGGCTATGCAAATTTTCGAAATTCATTAGGTTCATTTGCGTATTTGAGATAAAACATTACGTAATGTTGAGATAGTATGTACATTTACTAGTTAGTATACATTATATGGTTATGGAATAAAATGAATATTAGTTTTAAACTTTTTAACTAAATGCTTTTCAAATTACCTGAAGAATCTGCAACTTAATGGATCTTCCCACATTAAAATTTGTTGACATGTACATGTGTATTGTTTTTTTACATATCATTTTATTGTAGATATAACCAGATATATGTAAGAGGCCATAATGTATACGGGAGAAAAATATCAAAATAATATTTCAAGCTTGCAGCATAGCGATACAAGTTTGTAACAACATTTTGTTACAGCATTTAAAAACTGCAAATGGTTATTCAAGTATTACTAAAGACTTATTTAAGTATACAATCATTACACTATGTGATATAGTAATAAAAATAGAGTTATAATCACAGTAATGCGCTTTTATAGAAAGAGAGTGAACTGAGACTAATTTCTACTTCATGTTATTTCGCTGTAGGTATATCTGGCGTCATTATTTTACATTATTTTAATTCCTTAGGACTTTTTAAATCTATTCTGACGCTGGTTTTCCGTTATATTTAACACTCTTTGCATGGTATTCCTAAGTTAATCTTCTTTTTTAGTCATATTTTGAAGTTTGCGACTTATATTTGCATTTTCTTTAAAATATTGAAACAGTTTCATTAAAACAATAAGTTAAAACGTTATAATTATGAAAAAATAGCAAAATCGCGTGAAAAATATTAGTTATTAGTAAGTAACAAGACTGACAGATTATTTAAAATAGATAAATAGATTATGTAATGTGTAGAAATATTTTATAAAATATAATGCATTATATTTTTATCTGAGACACAAGAATTGTAAATGATGTATTTTATATTAAATGTTTTTTTGCTGACAATTTGCGCACTATATGTAACAACATTTTTGAAGCATTTATGTATATTATTTATAGATAAAATAAATAAATTGGATTTTTTTCGCTTATAAGTATATTTTATAATGAAATTAGTCGTGCTTATGTAATTTATCATTGTTACAGTTGATAATATATATGTTCTCAATACACCAAGGTTATTACACCGATCCACTTAAACAGGCGTATTAATTTATTCTGATTTAATCGTTGGAATTGTTATACATTTCATGCAAATAATAGTCATGATAAAATATGCATCAAAGATTTTATAAACAAACGAAACATTATTTCGAGCAAATTCAACAGTATAAATCTCGTTTATCCATTTTGATATTAAACAACACAAGTAAATAAATAGTTTCTATGATATGTTTATGAAGGGTTCGTAAAAAGATAAAATTACTACGTTGTTTTGATGTTGTTGATTGCAGTGAAACGGTTACATCAGATAAAACAATGGTCATTAATCAAAAATAAATAATATAAGTCTCACAGAAACGAAGCTTTTTATACGGCAAACGTATACAGAAGTCTTCAAACGGTAGACCAGGGCTTATCAGCTGGCTTAAGCGATAGCTTTATACACTGCAACGTTCGACAATAATTTCAC
Organism: Agrypnia vestita; assembly: GCA_016648135.1. Lineage (NCBI taxonomy): Eukaryota > Metazoa > Arthropoda > Insecta > Trichoptera > Phryganeidae > Agrypnia > Agrypnia vestita. The sequence continues at coordinate 7,165 of JADDOH010008851.1, forward strand.
CGTACGAATATCCACACATTATCAAATTTAAAAAAAAAGTTGTATATACATATGTTTGTTCTAAATCTGTTACTTTTATAAAATCGAATGGACAATGCTAAAGACATCTATGGTCCTTCGCATGATACAGTATACATATATATCGCAGCTAGTATGATGTATTTATATTTTTTTTATATAAAATATTCTTAAAAATATATACTGGTAAAAAGAGTAAAACAATTGGAAATAATAATATTCCACTTAAAAAAAATATAGAGGTATCATTACTAGTTCGTACAGGTCGTAAGCCCTGGGCCGCTCAATAAAGACCAAACAAATTTTTCATATAAATATCTTCGTCTCTGTGGGGCTTATATAATTAATCTTAATTAATAATCATCCTTCTGTGGACAAAATCTTCTAATTGTGTTCTCAGAACATAGGTATCAAAATATTTTAAAAAAATAGTCATTTAGAAAACGGCTAACGGAAAACGGCTATTGATCATCAAGACCATATATACCTCAAATATATAAGGCCTTGAATTTATACCCACAAACCAACACAACGAAACAATGTGCGTCGTACGCACGGCTTACACATACCAATTCGATTGTCTTTCTTAGATGGAATGAGGTCTACAGTATCGAAATTATCAATAAGTCTATGGCAGACAAATCACTAAAGCAAATGTAAAAAAAATGCATTTAATTAAATAAAAGTATAATTCTCAAACATGACACAATTTGAAAGACTGAGATTCATGAAGCTGCGTGGATTTTTGAATGTATTGTATCGGTTTTCTAACTTTGGAGCTAAATTAAACATTCGATGTGCGGAGCCCGACGTAGGTTTTCATTGATTGTCAGTCCAAGATATCTTGTTTCTATCTTTTTATCGATTGTGTCACGGTTGCATGTCAGATTTATGCTTGAAATACATGTGTTGTGGTGTTGTCTGGATGGGGAGATTCTCCATTTTTTTTTTATCGAAAAGGCCTAGTATTTTTTAAATGTTTAAAACAATGTTTAAAAGTATATTACTTATATCTAGTCTTTCTTTTATTTGTGTTTTATTTCTTATGTGCAATATTTAAAACTTTATTTCTAATATGTAGTCTTTTCTAAGGTTTAAACTTTAAATTTAAAAAAAAAACTGTACAGCAGGCGCGTGCAGTGGGAACATTGAAGCATGACTTTTTTTGTAAACGTATATTTTGAAAAAAAAAAATAGAAATATTTATTATATTTATCAAATATTATGCTACAGATTTTTATTATATATCAAAATATGAATGCTATGTTAACAATTGTGACAGATTTTTTCCAAATAATTGGTTACGTAAAAGTCATGCTGCGATGTTCTCACTGCACGCCCCTCCTGTACGGGTAGTTAAAGAATATCGATCAAGACATAATTATTATAATAGCTCGAATCAATAAAAATTGGCCCAATTGATCCATTTTTCAAAGAGACCACCAAGTTTGTCTTTTTTCTAAGTGTTCAGCTTAGTTTGAGTATACCTAATTATATCGAATATACTATATTATAGCGTATCTGTATTTAATTATAATCATTATTTTTTAATTTATCATTTGTATATCTTACTTAGTTATTAAATTAATGGACTTCAACTAACGTAATTTAATTGAATTAACGAAATTAATGGAATTTAATTATTAAATAAATGGACACATGGCATCCACCGGTTAAATTGGGGAAATAAACAGAATTAGTCACAAACCGGTATGTTTATATTAATTCTTTCATTATTTATGTTGCCATATCAAATGACACACAGCAGATGTACAAAACATGCTGGTAATAAGAGGCTTACATCTGTATGTAAGTTACTTAAATCGTGATTTATTGACATTTTTGCAAGGCTTTGTAACTAACACGCTATTGTATGCAACTAACGTGAACTTCAACCGAATGGTTGTTATTACCAATTAGAAAGTGAAGATGCACGGACGAACGAAGAAGTATTGCGCTAGGATGCATTCCAAATGTGCACTTTTAATTGTACGTTATAAGGCAACAACATAAGATGTCCATGACATAGTAACATCGTGAGAACCAGATTAATTAAATGAAAGTAAATTAGATGATCTCAATTTCCGTGCAGTAAAACTAATTTAATCACTGGCAGTGGAGGATTTAGAATCAGGTAAGTCTTAATTAGGGAATAATTTATATAAATTAACTTTGTAAACACCACTTATTTATTGAAAAAATTCAGCATGTTCTAAGCCAATGGCTTCTTCGTCAGGATAACAAAAATTAAATTTAAAAAGGATAGATCAAAATATTAAAAAATTATATATGGAAAATGATAATATAAAGTATTTACTTAACATGAAAATAAATTTAAAATATGACTATTTGCAAAAAAGGCTTGATTATTTAAAAAGTAATAATTATTCCGAATTTTCTAACCATCTTTTGGCTTTGGATCATTCTTTTGATATTAATAAGGGTTTACAAATTTTACATACAAATTATACAGAATCACAATTTGATCAATTAGAAATTTTGGAAATAAGAAAGAGTGTAAATAGTAAATTGAATGTTATAAATAATCAGCTCCTTTTTGCAATTATGTCACCACAAAATAAATTTGCTATATTTGAAGAAGATGTTAATTAGGGAAGTCTACTTCAAAAGTTTTACAATACCAATCTAGGGTGATTCTAATCTCTACCTAGAATGCATAATTATTTCATCATTACATCAATTAACACTTACCTGTAGATTCAGAATGAAAATTGAGTGTATAAAATTAAATTGAGAAGGAGGAAAGTAAGACAAAGTGTGAAATATTAGTAGGCAATAAATGTTTTGAACAAGTTGATGAGTTTGTGTGGGGGAGAGGGAAGGCTGAGAATTATGTCAAGAGGGGGGTGCTTTAATCGCAATAATTTATAATCAACCAACGCAAGACTAGCAGTACCCGATGGAATTCCGTTACCAATACCGGAGCTGGCAGAAGAGGAAATAAAGTAAACGTAATGCAGTGTAAATGAGATCACTTAGACGTATGTGTGAAATATTTACTTATGTTAAAATAAAGACTGAACATATTAGGAATTAATTTAAAGCAGATCTTTAGCATTATGAAAAGAATAAAAACTAACCAATAAACCAAGTTTTTATTACACTCCTTTTCTCATTTACAAGTGGAAACTGGTTTGCCGCTTAACCTACGCGTTGGGCTTGTGTCGGGCGACGCTACGAAAAGGAGTAGTAAAATTTTTACAAAAATCCAAAATTATACTATAATCAGTTTCCGTGTCTACCAGACGCCTCGCAGTCTTACTCAATTATATGAAAAAACCATTAAAAATTTTAAAAATCCAAAAATATACTATAATTATAATTTTTTTAAACTAAAATTTGATAGATCGTCGCCACGAGTCTGCTTGCAAAGTTTCAGCTTGATTGGATCACGGGAAAAGGGTTAAAAATCGATCCAAAGTTTTTGCGTCAAAGAAACAAACAGACAGACGCCACGAGTTAATATAAAGGGAGTAAAAAGGATCGCTCAGGTGTTTTGGGCATGTTGAACGAAATTAATGAGGCAACGAGGTGAAAGAAACGAAGTGGGAAGAAAGATAATACTCCTATATGACGCCAGTGTAGAGTCAGACGGCGGAATACTTGGAAATACCAATTTAACAATGTTAGGTTGCTCAATAATTTGGCGAGCTTGCAAGCGAATATGTATGAATGCCTATCCCTGCAGAAAACAGCGTGATGGTGAGTTAGTTTAGTTTGTTAACTCTAGTTCGAGCGTGTAATACATTCTTACCATTAACAAAAATATTCAGAATATTTTGAGTTTCTTCAAATTTTTTAGAACAGAGTGCTGGATTTTGTCACAGGGATATCATTAATCAAGATATATTATAGATGTTTCACAGAGACGAAATTATATTTTTTATGGGAAAGTAGGTATGGGGAATGAAAAAGCTTTGGTCGCGCCAAGGATCATTACAACACACACATGAAACTGTTTATAAAATTTAAATACATACATCTTCCGAAAATTTGATAGACGTGCTATTCAATCGTGAGTGGAAATGGTGAACGTCACATTGTGTAAAGTGATCACGTAAGCCAGCCGTACGATATGTCGTTCCTATGAAGACCCAAACACTTCCATACCTACTTTCCCATAAAAAAATATAAATAAAACGTCTCAGTGAGACATTTATAATGATTCTTAACAAAAATATTACCTTAAAAAAAATCTTTCGATAAATAAAAAAAACGGATTGTTGTATAAGAAAAAGACACCCCCGAAATTTTTGCTTCTAGCTACGAGACAACCTGTATAATAAATATGTCCCTTTCACAGACACAAACCGCACAAACAATGTGTACATAAACTGTACACAATATATAGTTGTCTTTCATTATCATCATCACTCTTGGCTCTACAATCCCTGGTGGGTCTTGGCCTCCTCAATTTGTTGTTATAGTGTATTATAGTTGTATTTATAATGCAAGTAGATAAAAAAAAATTAATATGAATGTCTTTAAATTCAATATGGTTATCGTAATAAAAATATATACAAGTACTATTGGAGTGTGTACACATATAAGATGAGCAGTTTAAATTTTTTTTTTTAATTTTTTTGTGAATAATTAATAATTAAATATGTAAAATTGTTATGTGATGTCGTCGTACCCTTGTCTCAAGACAAGAGTCCCTTAGGCCCCTGCAACATTAATCCTCCCCTGATCACCCACATTAAATTATAAATTTCGAGACCGTAGATTTGTTCTGAATTATTTGTTTCACATCGAAACTCGATCAAACCTTGAAATATATCATTTGCAAATTAATGAATCGATAACGTAGCTGCCAACCGGGCGACGCCTTAAGGGGCATGGAATTTTTAACGAGATCAACTTTTGCATTAATTACCTACAACATAATTAGAAAAAAAACTAACCCATAAAAACTAAGTTTTTATTACACTCCCTTTCTCATTTACTAGTGGAAACTGGTTTGGCGCTTTTGTAGCTTTCGTATCTCGCCCGACTCGAGTCCAAGGCGTGGAGTAAGCGCGAAACCTGTTTCAACTAGTAAATGAGAAAGGGAGTATAATAAAAACTTGGTTTTTATGGGATGGTTTTGTTTTTGATTTAGTTCAAATTTTTTAAGAACACAATTACTGGATTTGTACCTCCAGAAGGGATCGCAATCAATCAATATATATTATAGATTTCTAACAGAGACGAAGCTATTTTATATGGAAAAGTATGTAGGTAAAGAGGTCTTTGGGTTATTTGCTGTGAGACATCTTGTAAAAATGATGCCTCTGAGATGAAGTGTTGGTGTCGCTTACTTTATATACCGTGAACTGAGAGAGCAAATCGAATTAAAAAACAAAGTGAAAAACTATCAATAGAAATATTTGTATTGATAGATTTGGCGTTTACATTGTTACGTTTACCTTTTTACCTCTTTGTGAATTTAATAATATTTTATGTTTTTTCAATAATTAAGTTTCGAGAGAAACGAAATCTCTCGTTGACAGGTGAAGTATCAAACTGGCGTCTTTTAGGTATGGATATTTCTTACATTGATTCTGTTCAAATATTAACAATGGCTTAGATACTTCATCTGTCAATGGGATATCTTTTTTTCTCGAAACTGAAGTGGTAAAAACATATAAAATATTATTAAACTCGCGTAGGGGTAACGAGGTTAATATTATTTAATGATCAAATGTTTCTATCCTTCAGGACTTCGTACTAAAGAAAGGCTTTTTACAATACGCCGGGAAATAATTTAAAAGGATCAATCTTCAACAAGATGGACAGATAATGTAAGAGGAGCGACAGGAGCCGCATCGCGAAGAGTGGATTCTCGAACAGTTCGCGAAAATGTGGAAATATGTATATATACCAAAGTATTGCAATACTTACACACAAACACATCAAATAAGAGAGAGATGTAAAAATTATGGTGTTATATTAGGTGTACCCATAAGTAATCAATTATTTAAGTGGCAACAAAAAAAAAGAATTTACATTTACTTTATTTTTGATCGATTTAATCTCCATCGTATCTAGGACCGTTTGCCATCTTGGTGGTAGACTTTTAAGGAAAATATGCTTCTAGATGTTTTTAAAGCGTCATTATCAAACCCTACCGGGCGCCCACTTCGATCGCTATCAGACAAGTCAAAATCACCATCGGAAAATTTTCTAAACCAACGTTGGCACTTATTTACTTTCAATACGTCTCCATACACATCACAAATTTCCTTTGTTGCAACCGTTGCATTAACACCCGATAGAAAATGAAACAGCATGCAATGATGTAAATTTTCTAACTTGGTTGATTGTCCGCCATTTTACAACAGAGTAATAAAAAAAATTAAATTAAATTTTCACAAGTCACAAGACCACGGATTATAATATTGCGTATAAAACACGTCTTTACACGTTCACTTTACTGAGCTTGACTGAAGCAAACATTCCACACCAAAATATTTGATTACTTATGGGTACACCTTTTATGTTTAAATATTTATTTCCAAACATGATGGTTATAATATGTTAATATGATATACAATATAATATAAAAAATGCAAGTAGGTGTATTGGTAAATGATACACTTTATTTGGAAATACATAGTTAACAAAACTTTAATTAATCAGAATGCTTAAGAATGTTCATCCCTGAAAATTTTCACTTGTGCTTCCCCCCTATTGTACAGTGTGTAACAGAGCCAGTCCACAATACTTTACAGGAGGATTTCTGCCTTGATTATGAGTCGAAAATGTTCAAGCAACCATGACCAAATATTAATAGTTGTGGAGTTATGCAATATGAAATTTGCATTTTTCAATATTTTTTACTTATTTTTTAGAAAAA
>JADDOH010008852.1:0-134592 GCA_016648135.1 Agrypnia vestita
TGAGTAAATGAATATGCGCAAAAAATATGCACGTTCTTAATATTACCAACCTGTGATGATGTGTTATACATATAACAAAGAATGATGTTCATGACTCTTGGAAAAAAAATACTGACTTCAGTAACGTAGACTTGATGGGCATTTAAAAAATATTTAAATGGAATTTCAGGAAATCCTGATTTGGAAATTGATATTTTAGACATCACGATGGACTGTCATTACAGTATCTAATTTCGAATATCAAAAGTTTTTTTGCTTCAATACATGTCAAATAAAATTATTAAAACTTTGCAGAAATTTGGAAAAAAATTTAGATTTTTATTAATTTACTGTATCTAATGATATTCCAACGTTAAAAAAAAATATTTTAAAAAGAAAATGCAAACTTTTAAATCTTTCATCTTTATACTATTTATATTATGACTTTGATGGTTGAACATTTTCAACTTATTCTTCTTTTTCTTCTTCTTCTTCAGCCTTCGTCTCTCCACTGCCTGGATATAGGCCTCTTCCTTCTCTTTCCATTATTCCTTGTTGTTTGCTAATTGTAACCATTTTTTCCCCCCACAGCTGCTATATCATCGGCCCATCTCTTTCAAGGTCTTTCGATGCCTCCATTTCAGAACTCTGGGAGGCCATCTTTAGCATCCTGTCTTGCAACGTGTCCTGCCCATTGCCATTTTAGCTTCGCTACATGATCCATGATATTCACTACTCTAGTTTTGCGTCTAATTTCTTATTACCTGAAAATATTGTAGACTAATTCTGTTATATCCTATATATATATACGGTCATGAATTAAGGCTGTGACGGGAATTATTATTATTAATTAAATTATTATTAAATGGAGAATTATATTTTAGCATGATCAGGTAAGTTAGATAATCGAAGATGATCTTGTCAGGAGCCTCGACAATCTTTGGTTTTCATACAAATATGTCTGACTGTGGATGAATGTCTGTGGAGAGTTAAGTGTCAGGATAAAAGAGCGCGATGCTCTATCCTCTCTGCCAATCCCCGCGGGGAGACAGAGTGATTTTAAGATATTATTATGTTATGAGTAGTGCATCTATCCTTCATCCAGGATATTTTTGTAAAAATACAACCAATAATTTTGAATATTGTAAAAAAGGTCCACGGTCCATTTCGTTATAAGTTCTTAAGGCTGGACATTCGCTTTATAAGTTTGAAATCCATGATTTGGTCGTGCTCTTTCAAGACGAGTGTGACGGGATAATTTTAGTGTAATTACAAGTGAATATGAGAGTTTGTCATGTATGCCGTGATAATTGATAGAGTAAAAAGTTTTGATAGAAAGAGACGACGATATAATTATTATCGATGTTCGATGTCGACGCGCCGACGGAATATATTCGAAATATATACGAAAACACCCGAGGCATCCCTGAGTCGTACCGATCGACAACTCATGTCAAAATGTTTACTTATTTTATCTTTCGACAAATGCTCGTGTATTATTTGAGTCAAATTCTTATTACTTTCTGTCAAGAATTTAAAGTACGTATTAAGGTTTCTGCAACTATTTTTCATGTCGTCTCGAAATATGATTATTAAAAAATGACATGTTGGATGCCCACGAGCTTGCGCGACGCGTAGAATGATTGCCTTGACATTGGTAGCATGTGCGAGGTCCAGATCGCCCAATCGGATGACAACGAAAAAATGACGCACATACTCGTACAACGCTGGAAGCAATGAAATAACCAAAAAGGTCGTTGAAAACCTTATTTTTTATTATTAAATTTATTTGGTAAATGTACAAACTTAAAAGTGTATTCAATATAATATAATTAATACACATTTATATTACACGCTTGCCCACTTTTAAATGAGAATTTATTCTCGTGTTGAAAAGTGGGGGCATTGTCATATATTTATATATCTATTATTAATGAAATCGTTAGTGTAAGACATTAGATTAAATAAGTAAGATATAGACAAAGAAACATTAGATTAAGTTATAAAAATTAAGACATTAAATTAAGTAAGTAAGATATAAACTATACAAGAATACAAAAATGTGAGACATTAGAATAAGTAAATAACATATACACAAGGAAACATTAAATTAAGTTATAAAAATTAATAATTAAGAAGGTATTGTAATAATATTTAAAAGTATACAAAATTGTTTTTGATAAGATTTTTTCATTGCGTTATTGTGATATTTTGTAGAAGATTTTTCAATTTAGTCTTGAATTTTCTATAATTTTTTTCCGTCTTCATTTCATTGGGAAGAGCATTAAAGAATGATAAGAGAAATGGTGTTGGACTGTGCTAGTATTACATTTAGGTATCAAAATATTTCCAGCTGATCTCGGTCTAATACTAAAACATCCAAATGTTCTATTATTGATATTCATTTTGTGAATTTGAAGTATCGCAAATTTTTTAGAGATTTGATTAATATTTGGGACGTTAAAAATGTTGAAAAGTTCCCTTGTTGGGAATATTGAGGGTTTCCTCAAAATCACTTTGATAATTACTCTCTGAACTATTTTCACTGGTAGTATATTAGACTTTCCACCCCAGCCAACTATACCATACTGTAGTATAGACTGGGCAAACGCAAAGTATACCACCTTAAGCATGTTTATTGATAAGATAATTCGTATCCTTATGAATAGGTATATGAGTTTTCTCATTCTAGTGAGTGTGGAATATATTTGCTCTTCCCATTTTAAATTGCTGTCAATTATGACACCCAAGTATTTGATACTGCTCTTACCAGACAAAAACAGACAATTTTCGTCATTAAAATTTTTGTTATCATCACATTGATTGGAGTGGATCTTTATATGAATATGTTCAGGTGAATCCTTTTTGGTAATAGAAAACGGGATATATACAGTTTTTTCTGCATTTAAAGACAAAATTTTTTGTCAAACCATAATTTCAAAATGTTAGCAGCACTGTTTGCTTTTGTATTTATTGTTATTTTTATTTTATTTATTATTATTTATTATTATTATTGGTATTTTGTATTATTATATGAGAGAAATCAATTTCTTTTCATAATCTTTACTTATAAAACTCAATGTTTGTCTGTCTGTCTGTTCTCTATACAAATCCACAACGTTTGTCCGATTCGATTCAAATTTTGCATACTTATGCTTTGGGATCCGGCGGGTAACATAGGCAATATTTCCCCCCATATTCTCATACCCCTTCTCCTCCCCCTGACATATTTTCGATGTAACATATTCTTTAGGACTCAGCGAGTAACATAAGCGATATTTCCCCCTATTCTCATACCCCTTCCCCCCTGATATATTTTAGATGCAAATCTGTACCGTATGACCGATCGGACTCAAAATTTGGAAACTTATTCTTCAGGACTCAGCGGGTAACATAAGCGAGATTTCCCCCCTATTATTTTACCCCTTCCCTTCCCCTGTCATATTTTCGATGCAAATTTGTACTGTTCGACCGATCGGACTCAAAATTTGGAAACTTATTCTTTAGGACTGAGCGGGTAACATAATCGATATTTCCCCCCCATTATCATACCCCTTCCCCTCCGTCTGACATATTTTCGATGCAAATCTGTACCGTTTGACCGATCGTACTCAAAATTTGGTAACTTATTCTTTAAGACTCGGCGGGTAACATAGGCTACATTTCCCCTCACCTGCTTTACCTCTTCCCCTCCTTCTGATATATTTTCGTTACAAATCTATACCGTTCGACCGATCGAACTCAAAATTTGGAAACTTATTCTTTGGGACTAAGGCAAGTAACAAAGGCTATATTTCCTCCCTCCCTTTTATCTTTTCTACTTCCCCTGATATATTTTCGATGCAAATCTATACCGTTCGAATCAAACCTTTGTTTCTCCCCACAAATTTATTTTCAACTTACTCTTTAACCCGTGCAACGCCGGGAACGAACAGCTAGTATTATATAATAGTCAACTTTTGCACAGAAATACGCCTATTAGTGATTTTTCATCAAAAAAATTTAAGCGGCCCTAGATAGACGACCGCAGTGGCCCAAGGCATTCTAATTCTAAAATTACATCATTTGTTGAGATATCATTCTCTGGAATTTTCAAATTTTAATTTTAATTAAGGGTTTTTTATTAAAAAATATAACTAACTTAAAAATTTTGGTCGAAGACTCAAACCGCGGGAATAAATATAAGGTCCTTACATATGAAATTGGCGTTTAGTATGGGAGGAACAAAAAGCCGATTTTTTTTTATTATAATATATTTATTTAATCAAAGTATGTACCATTGCTATCTATGCACTTTTGCCATCTCATAGGTAGTTCATCGATCCCTTTACTAAAAAAACCATTCGGACGGGAGTCAATAAAATCTTTGAAGGCGGTTTGGACTGCCCCATCGGAGTTGAATTTTTTCCTTTGCAAGAAGTTATCCAAATTTCGAAAAAAATGGTAATCTGTTGGGGCAAGGTCCGGAGAGTACGGTGGATGTCTTAGACATTCCAATTGAAGCTCCTCTAATTTGGTAGCCGTCTGTTGTGCAGTGTGTGGTCTAGCGTTATCATGAAGCAGCAGTGGCCTAGAGCGATTAACCAGCCTCGGTTGTTTAGCAGCTAGCTTTTCCATCATGGTTTTGCAGTTGCTGACAATAGACATCTGCCGTAATCGTCTGGCCAGATTTAAGAAAGCTGTAGTGAACGACACCAGCACTAGTCCACCAAACGCTCACAAGTAACTTTGTTGGAGTCAATTTTCGCTTGGGGCATGGTTTGGCTGGTTCGGCAGGGTTCAGCCATTGCGATGAGCGCGTCCGATTATCGTACAGGATCCACTTTTTATCACAGGTAATGATTCGATTTAAAATCCCTTCATTATTGTGCCGGTTGAGTAATGCAACGCAGCAGTCAACGCGCGTTTGTTGATTTGCTTCACTCAATTCGTGAGGTACCCACCTTTCAAGCTTTTTCACCTTACCAATTTGCTTCAAGTGGATTAAAACAGTTTTATCACTAACACCGCAGCCTGCAGCTAACTCGGATGTGGTTTGCGATGGATCCGCTTCCACAATAGCCTTCAATTCTTCATTATCAACTTTGGTCTCCGGCCGTCCACGGGGCTTGTTCTGCAGGTCGAAATTTCCAGAACGAAAACGTTGGAACCAAAAACGCACTGTGTTTTCTTTTGCGGTCGCCATACACATCATTAATCCTTCGAGCCGTTTCTGCAGCACTGGTGCCACGGTGGAACTCGTACTCGTAAATAACGCGATATTTCAAGTTTTTCATTTTGTAAACTGAGTGACGCAAAGAAAAAAAAAATTGAGGAAAAAACAAATGAATTATAATTTTCAAAACACAAATACATGAGTAAATAGCTGTATAAATTTGGATTTGGAATTCCTAACCAAAGAGAAGATATTTGAGATCAAATTTGCCAGTACGGCAAAACGCCAATTTCATATGTAAGGACCTAATATAATATTTTGTTTAAAATTATTTCTTTATACGAATAAAAAGCGTTTTCATTATGTCATCAAGAACCATAAAAAAATAAAGTTTAAATATTTATAACTTTATTAATATAGAACAGTTTTTTAATTATTTAAGTTCAGTTTTGCCAGCATAGAGCTAGCCTTACAGTAAGAAAACATATTTTATTGATTTATAAGACACTGAAAAAGATTTTTTTGCGATCTGTCCATTAATGCTTATATTCTCTTAATTATTGTTAATAATGATTAGTTTTTTACTTTTGTAAAATAATAAAGTTATTGTTTTAAAAAAAATTGTAATCTAGCATTTATACATTCTGAAATAGATAAATAAATTAGGAATGAAAACCCACATTTTCGTAAAAAAACACAAAAATATTCATTTGCAGTGAATGAAATAATAAAAAAGATAACTAAAAACCGAAATTATCTCAGATTGGCTATCGTGTGGGTTGGTCCTTGTTTGCAGAAATACGAGTACTTATTTCCTATTCAAGTTTATACCAAGCACTAAGTTAACTCTCCAAGCATAAGAGTTAGTCTCTTTTTGGAGAGGTATACTGAGAAAATTGATATCTTATTTATATTTTTAATAGACTAGAAAAAATGTAATAAACTGTTGGTAATATTAAATAAACAAAAAAAATTATGATAGACATCTGAGAACACGTACTTTAAAATGTAATCTTATATCTACTGTGCAATAAATATATCAAGAAATTAGAAAAATGAAAAATAGTTTCATATTGGGTACGCAAATAAATGTAATAAATAACTGGTAATATTTTTTATATATTTTCTTGCAATGGGGCCTTTTTATGAAAATTCCATCACTATTACCCTTTGAATGTCTCGTGGGGAAGTTATTTGGTTATGAAATTCCTTTTATGATTCCCAAATTAATTTAGTCATTCCGAGCGTATTGGATTTTTATTATTATTGCGTTCTTCTTCGCGTAGTCTAATATTTTATTAGAAACAGGTGGTTTTTTTTTGACCAGTTTTGTTTAAAAAGATTTTATTTTATTTTCATAAGTAAAGAGACGGTGATGATAAATATACGAGATGCGTTCTGAAAGTAATTGGAGCAGAGGGCGTTCGCGAAAATTTGACTCGATAACGCAAAAGATATTGAAGGACGGCTTTGTTGAAGACATTGAAGGTTCGACAACCGGAGAGCTTGTATGAGAAGGTGTGCGAAAGTGAATAAGGTAATCTCAGTGACGAAGGGGGTGTCAGAAGAGATGAGAGAAGTTTTATCCTCATTGTGTATCCCTGTGTAAAACGGCTTATTTGTTAGCTAGTAACTTTTTTATACGACCTGGCATAGTTAAATATGTCGATCAATTTGATGTGACGGAAAAGACGCAGCAGAAAATCCCCACTGTGTGGCGCCGGTCTTAGACTTCTCTCACACATAACGAAAATAGAAAAAATATTTGATATTAATCAGGGACCGATAGAAAGTGTAAGCATGTAGTGTTCTATCCCCTTTTTAAGCCGATTTCACTTTTTTTCACACAGCGTGATGGAATGATAAATTACAGCAAGGCCTATGTTTCTTATTATGAAGTACTCATGTGCCGCTGCAACAATATTATACGAATTATGTTTACATCTTTATAAATATGAGCTGTGAATTTTCTGTACTGTTCTGAATTTTTTTCATGAGTTAAATTTTTCAATTTAATATAAAATTGACGATTGACATTGATACGAGTAAAACACCGACTTCACTTACTGACATCGAAAAAAACAGTAGTTGGGTTTTTCAAAAAACAAATAGATTATTTGGTTTCGATGAAAATATATCTTTATCACTTATCTTGTATTTGAGATCGGTGTTCTCATTTTTCTGATCGAGCTGACAAATCCTGCACGCGTGACATCAGTTTCAAGTTTCAAATAAAATGTTGTCTTGTGTTCTTTGTATGTATTATGTGTCCAATGAATTATCCCCTTTGTTACTCCCTTTATATTAACTTGTGGCGTGTGCTTGCTTGCCGTCAACAAAAACTTTGGATCGACTTTTGACCCTTTTCCCGTAATCCAATCGAGCTGAAACTTGGCAAGCAGCCTCGTGGCGACGATCAAGAATATCTATCAAATTTTCGTTAAAAAAAAATAATTATAGTATAATTTCGAATTTTTAGAAATTTTATTGGTTTTTTCAAATTCGAACCATTAGAAAAGTTTGATTAGCAACGACGTGGCGGCCCGATAACGTCGCGGAATATTTTCTAAATTTGAATTACTCCGTCGGTATAATAGGTACATAACTACGAATTTCAAAAATTTACAAAACAATTGGTTCATAGATGACAGCAAAATTGGGTTTTTTGGGAAAAAATCAAATAATAATTTATTTCTTTTAGATTTCTGCTTAGTTTTGAAGAATTCTACATTACTTAAATCTGATTCTGACTAAATCATTTGACGATGGAAATTCATAAGGTACGATATTGATGATAATTGAATCTATCAAAATCTTGACATCTCAAAACATCTGACATTTTAGAAATATATTAAGTTTAGTGTTATGTTATATGTTTCAATTCGTCTTTAATTGTTGTTATATTTTACAAAAAAGGGAGTATACTAAAAACTTGGTTTTTATGGGTTACTTTTTTACGATTGCTTTGATAACCTAACATTCTTTTATCGTTTTTAAGCATAAACTCATTTGCTCACTCAGACTTGATTTTTAATTTTTTTAATTATGTTTTTATTGAAAATAGGAAGCAAAAAAATATTAAGTCCTCGTGTTTACAGGGTGTCCTCGTAGACAGTAAAAAACTTGAGTGAAGTCTACTTCATTCAATTTTGAATTGAAAATCTTTTTTTACACTCTGGGTGAAATTTTAATAGTTAAAGAGATACGCAACATCAAAGATTGCATTTTTTCTGAATATTTCTGATCCATCTTCTATAAAACGTGACACTATCATGAAAGTAATCTATACACAGAATTAAAAATTCAAGTCAAGTCAAAAAAATGATTTAATCCTTGCAAAGAGAACCAGGTTCAAATTTATGCTTGGTTTCAATCATTATATTTGGTGTATATCAAATATAATGAATTTTTAATATTCAATATACACATGTCACTCTCATGATACTTACTCAAACGTTTTACGATAGGTCAGAAATATCGAAAAAATTATAACTTTGTTGTCGCTTATCTCCTTAACTCTGGACGTTCTACGTATTTTGTAAACAATATTTTCCATTCAAATTTAGCAGAAAATTTATTTTTCCGAATTAGCAAAACCTCTCAAACTCGTGATATTTACAAACATTATTCCGTCTAGAATTTCAAGGTCAGCGCGACTATTTTCAGCTATCCAACTCGGTTCTATCATCAGCTATGATATTTTCATTTTTTTTTAAATAAGTCACGACGATATTTTTTTACTTCCTTATTTTTCAACGAAAAGAAAATATTGGAATTTCCGAAGATAAAGTTGTTACTGTTTGCGTAGAATCGTAAAGAACATATGGAGAAAATTTATGTGTTGGGACTCACTTTGACTTTTTTGTGATGTGATTTATTTCGGCATTTCCTTTTTGTGAGCATCATCCTTTTGAAATATAAAGGAATATGAAATTAATTTATATAATAATCCGAATCTCGCACTACGCCAGGTGGAAAAGCCGTTTTTTAGAATTGATTTTTAAATGTTATGCTATATTTGGGTTAAACAGCAAAAATTAAAAAAAAAACCGTTGAAAAAAATTATAAAACAATTTTTAATCCAAATATTTAAAGAAAATCACAAATTCGCACACAGCATTTTAGAAATACAAGATCATTCTTAAATTTTAACACCCCTTAACATATCACTATTCTTTTGTAGGAATTAAATGTTTCAATCGCTTACCTTTCTATATTAAATAGCACTGAAAATCTAAAAGCGTTTGAAAATTAATTAAAAATTATATCAGGTACAAGGAAAAAAATTTTTTGAACCACGTTTATATATTTAAGAGTACTAAAAAGTTAAAAATCAATTTTTGGCCAAAAAATTTTGCATCACTCCAAATAAAAGGTGGGCGCTAATGATATTGATATAGATTGCAAAATTCTGTCGTTGATGGAGGGAAAGCGCTCACGCTTTTATTTTCCGTGTGAGGCAAAATTTTTTGACCAAAAATGTATTCTTTACTTTTTAGTTCATTTAAATGTATAAGCGTGGTTCTTTTTTAAATTCTTATAATATAATTTTCTACTTTTTAGTAGTGTGGTAGAATAAAAATAGAAATGCTGATATGGTTTGGTCATGTAGAACGTATGAGCGATGAAAATATGGAGCGAGTGTTGAGGCGACAGGAATAGAGGGCGTCCGCGAAGTACCTGGCATGATCAGATACTGCATGTATTGGAAGATGGCTCTGTTAACAGCCTCAACAACCGTAGAGCTTTCATGAGAAGATGTATGAATGTAGCCGAAGAAAAAGTGGTGTGCCAAGAAGAATATGCGTTCTATCCGTAATCGATGTTGTGCTCACTGCCTTGCGCACTTGAAGTTTAAACCTGTAAAAAAATTTTTTTGGGGGTGCAAAGAGGATGCAGTGGATCAGTGAAGAGGAGCATCCGAGAGCATTATGTCAATTTTATTGAGTCTGAGTGAAATGAATTTTTTTTCATATTTTTTTTTACTTTTTAAATTCTTTATCGCCGCCACCGCGCCGTGAACGTGGAAAATCTCGGAATCGAGTTGAAATTTTTCAAATTGACTTGATGTCGATGACAATGCATTATTTTGTTACCGTGCTTATCTTTTCAAACAAACATATACACACACAAAAAAATGCAAATTTATCTCAGATGTTCGGGCAAGTACCTACATTCTAGCACCGTTCTAAATTGAATTGAATTCTAAAATGAAATTGAAAAAACTGAAATCACGACGATTTAGATTTTTTTTTAAATCGTTACAAAACAAAACCTTCAAGTTTGTGTTTACTGGGGTATTATGCCGTGTTGTTACGACCTTTCGGGCCGACGTTTCGGATCCCATTGCAGGGTCCATCATCAGGGCTGATGTGTTGTCTTGAATGTTGGTGTTGTGGTTAAGTATCGGCTTGCAATACCGTGCCGAAGTCATGATGTGTTTGTATTGTGTTGTATGTATGATTCATCTGTTGTCTGATCACTATCTCTGCGGAGTCTGCGACGAGAATGACTTTGAAGCGCCGGATACCAAGATGTTTTTAATTTGAGACCATCATCTCTATTAATGTTTATAAACATCTTGGTATCCGGCGCTTCAAAGTCATTCTCGTCGCAGACTCCGCAGAGATAGTGATCAGACAACAGATGAATCATACATACAGCACAATACAAACACATCATGACTTCGGCACGGTATTGCAAGCCGATACTTAACCACAACACCAACATTCAAGACAACACATCAGCCCTGATGATGGACCCTGCAATGGGATCCGAAACGTCGGCCCGAAAGGTCGTAACAACACGGCATAATACCCCAGTAAACACAAACTTGAAGATTCTGAGTGGCCGTGAAAACCTAAGAACATTCTTAAAACAAAACCTGGTTGTTATTATATTATAGTATATTATATAAACGATTTATAATGACAACTATGTATATTTTATGGGTTAATTCTTCTAGTAAATTTAAATATAAGCGTGGTTCTAAATAAAAAATTTCAAGCAATGCAATTAATTATCTACTTCTTCGTCTTAATGAATCTTGTAATTGATTTGAGCTCATTGCCTTTCGCACTTGAAATATATACTTAATACTGTATACTAATGTAAAATACATGATCTTTATTCGCCTTGATCTTAAAGTAGTGTACATGATCTTAATTCGATGTAATCAGCGATCAGAAACTCTTTAAAATTTTGAAAATATATTTGCTTTATCTTGTAAATTGCCAACACCAACACGCACACAAGGTTGTAAACAAAACAGGTCGCTTGTAACCAAGGGTAAAAACAAAAATTGATTTCCCATATCAAAGTATGATTAATTAGTTATGACGGATTTGTTGATTAGTTAGTGAATCTGATAATTGATTCATGTTTTGCCATTGTGTTCTGTCGAATGTGCAAAATTTCAGGTCGGTTGGTCATCGAGTAGCAGGTGATTCATCGATGATAAGATTTATGTGCATTACCTTGATTATATTACACTGTAAACGAACTCCCTCTCTAAACACGAGCAGCTCTGCTTTCTAAGAAATGTAGCACGTAAAAAAATTTGTTACTAATATAATATGTTTCACCTATTTCAAATATCAGACTGATCAACTGATATCTAATAAAAAAAATAGCAGAAAACTACCTTTAAACATGGAAATATTTAAAATATACAATATCATTCATTATTGCTGAATTCTTATAAGATGAAATTAATTTGACAAAGCGATTAATTGTTAATTAAGATCAATTATAGAAGTCTCACAGAGACGAAGCTATTTTGGCAAACGTGTATGGAAGTCTTTATAGGGTGACCCAGTTATTATTATTGTTACTTGTTGTACAATTGAATTGTGAATTTCGAGTCACATAAATATTTCAAATTTCTTCAAACAGACTGTTGAAATATCTGAGATCGTCAATATTTATCTTGGTAACTTTGTTAGAACACATTGAGAAGCGCGACCACTAAGAAAACTTATTTCTCGAGATGAAGTCTGAAATAGATTGTCTTGTCTCGTCGTATGACCTAAGTACTCTAGTGTAATAAAATAGCAGGCGCAGTTAAATTTCATCGCTTTTATATAAGTATATTGTCAAATAAAAGCTAACTCTCGCTCACGAACAATCTTGATACTTGATAGTCTTGTAAGAATGCGGACCTTACCTATCAACATGAATATTTATAGTTTTTTTAAATATATGTCTCTCCATCCTATAAATATGTACGAATCGGGGAAGGTTAAAATAAAATCTTTCAACACATCATGACCTTGAAAAAAAGTTTTGTTTCCGAGATAGAAGTCGATTTTTTAGTCATGGAACTCCAAAGATGTGTACGTCAACAGCATTCGTGAACAATATGTACACGAGTAAGAGTCAAAATCAAGATATATTATTGATGTCTTCTAGTGACGAAGCGACTTTTTATATAGAAAAGTAGCTATGGAAGTCTTTTATTAAGGAATGGAAGTTCATAGGGCTTATGACCTATCGTATGGCTGGCTTATCACTTTACATAATGCAACGTTCGGCAATTCCATCCATGATAGACTAGCACATCTACCAAATTTTTGGAAGTTGTATGTATTTTCAACTTGCACACCTTGTTTCGTATGTGAGTTGTATTTTTACTACCGCCACCTGTAGTCGAAAAATTTGTCTGAAAAAATATACTTTTTATAATACTACTATTTACTGAATAATCAATATGTATTTTTTTTATTTCCAAAGATGAAAAAGTGGCTTGGCAAAATGCGGTACATGCCAAATGCGGAAGTCATCGCCGAAACAGAGGTCTATTTTACCGATTTCGACAAATCGAATTTTTCGGATGGCTTATAAAAGTTGTAATATCGCTGGAGTAAATAAATATTAGGCTGTGTTTCTAATATGTGTTTCTTTTTCTAAGACGGTTACTTATCATACAACCCTCGTATTATTTCCCGTATAATAAGATTATACACTGAAATTAGCGTCGGTTTCTCGCCTATACGTATGAAAATTCTAGCTGTTTTGTTAATTTCTCATTTAGATACGATTTAGAAACAGACAATACAATAATTGTGCTAACAAAGGCGCTAATTATTCCAAAAAATACTTGAAATTTTCGATGCTTTGAGCTTAGTATCGGCCATCGTTGAGCAAACGATAAGATTTGATAGTTGAAAGATCAATAATTTATTAAATTTAGTTTCATTTTTTTTATGAACTTAATTAACTATTTAAATTGTGTCTACCGAAACGATGGACACAATTACTTAGACTCGTACCAGGGCAGGCCTTGGCGAGCCAAGGGCGATATATACGGAGAAAAACGAAGTGTGATACTTACATACGTACGTGCTGTGAAAATAAATATTTCTCTCATCCTGCTGGATTCTGCGCTTTTCGCGTCATTATTGGGATCGTATCAATAAAAACATCGCATTTTAACCTGACAAATAAAAGTTTACAAAGTGACGTACTAGAACAATGATGAGTGCTACCGCTCGAGTTGAACCTACTGGCTGCTCGTTACTAGATGGACAGAGTTAATGATTCTGTTACGGGTTTTGAATTTGTTTTAAATGGTCGAAGAAAAACTGTTTAGAACTACATTATAAGCAAATTTGTTGTAAAAATAACCTCGTTTTTACCAATAGATTAATAAATTTAAAAAAATATCAAAACAATCTTTTGTTCTTTGATTTGTTTTACAATACAATACAAGTTAGTGAATATTATTCTGCGTCGCAACATTTAATTAATATCCAAACACATGGATAAAATGCTCTGCGACATGAATTAAGTTTCACGTGGGTGTTTAATTATATCATTGTTTTACTGTCTCTTATTGTCATTTATTTTTATTAAATTATTACTTAACTACGTCATTTTATTCGTTTCATTATGTAATTATTCGTTTTATTCAAATTTTCCATTCTGTTATCTTTTTTTTTTTATTCTTATTGTTTATACTTCTATAATTTGTTTCTATGTGAAATATGCTAGGACATAAGTCAATATATTCGATTCTGATAACTCTCGCTCTTATTCATACATATGATTAACTTTTGTCTTTTATATTTCCGAATAATTAAATAAATATAATAAATATTTGAAGAAAATCTTAATTATAAAACCTACTTGGTATTGAGCAATATTCTATCTGGAATTTCTAGATCAATGCGATTATTTTCAACTCACAGCGTCATTTCTTTCATGAGATATAAAGTTTTGTAATATATAATTAACTGTCAAAAATTAAGACAAGACATCACATTTTATATTTTTCGACTTTTCAATAAGAAAAAAGATTAAGAAAAAATAGTGCTTTAAATGAATACATGGAGATAATTTCTTTATAGGATCGTAAATAGTTTGATTGATTGCCCCCAGATTATTAGTCTGATCGACTTATATGCTCCATCGAGGTCATCAAGACACAGTGCATTGTTCTATTATAGTGGAAGTGTCAGAACTAATGCATTAGCAAACTCTGTAATTCCCAGATTACACTCATTAGGGAATGAGTATGCAGAGGCGGCTGACATTATTGCTGATAGTATAACTGTTTATAGGACAAAGCTGATACAATTGTTTACATCCCAACAAAATGGAAATGGACAATAAATCTTTCTATTTTACCTTTAACTATTATTATTTCTACCTTTAACTTTATTATTATTTTATCTTATGTTTTTATATTTTCCTTATGTTTTTCTGTATTATTATTATTATTATTATTAACTTTTAACTATTATTATTGTAACTTTTAACTGTATTTTAATTTTACTGTCTTATGTAATTTAAAATAATAAATTATTCTGTATATTGTAAAAGCCCATAAGGGCGTTAAATAAATAAATAAAATAAAAAAATAATAATTAAAATGAAATTTCTTCCTCAAATATAGCAAATTTATTTTGTGGTGATATAATTATAATTTATATAAATTAACTTTGTAAACACCACTTATTTATTGAAAAATATCAACATTTTTCGAAGCCAATGGCTTTTTCGTCAGGATAACAAAAATAAAATTTAAAAATCGAAGTATAGATCAAAATATTAAAAAGTTATATATAGGAAATGATAACATGAAAATAAATTTAAAATATGACAATTTGCAAAAAGGACCTGATTATTTAAAGCATTCAATTTATTATCATTTTCCATATACAACTTTTTAATATTTTGATCTATACTTCGATTTTTAAATTTTATTTTTGTTATCCTGACGAAGAAGCCATTGTCTTCGAAATGTGTTGAATTTTTTCAATAAATAAATGGTGTTTACTAAGTTAATTTATATAAATTATAATATGAAATTGTTATTGAGACTTGCATTGAATAAATAATTTGTAAAGGGTTGTTTGATTCGGCCTTTTTTCATTAATTTCTTTCTGGCAGTCTTTTTTTTTGTGTTTTTCAGTGAAATAAAAGGGAATTAAGCTACTTTATTATAAAGAGAAAATTTCACCTGAAATGCTAAGCTATGAAATAAATCCCGCAAGTTGGAAGGCAACAGTTGAAATTTTGACCTGCCTTCCCAGTACATGTTTTAACCGCGTTTTGAACGTAAATCCGGAATAATTAATTGGGAAGAAAGTTTCCGAAGTAATTTGAAAGGAGCGGGATGAAACTTGGCGAGTGAAACTTCGTGAAGAGCCGCTTCAAGCGTATCTGATCTTATTTTACATCTTTTTTCACCCATTGTAAAACAATTTTGACCTCTCGAATATAAATGAACTCTCGGCGGGAAAGGAAATAGAAATTGACTTCTGTATTTTAAATATCTCCTTTGTTTTAATAACTGTGGATTATACTTTTGGAAAGCGTAATCTGGTAATTTCCGCGTATTTGAGAATTAAGACCTCAAGGGAAAAGTAAAATGAATGTATTTATATATTTTGGAAAACAAGGGCAATTTGTTTTCTTTCTATTTTTTTTCAATGAATAGAAATGAAAATTAGAGTAAATTAAATAAAGTAAATTTTTAAAAAGTCTGCAAGCAAAATTAAGATATCTCGAAAACTAACAAAGTTATAGAATTTTGAATTTGCGTTTTGCATAAATAATTTTGTTCCGTGTGGTGGAGTCGCGTGACGTCATCTCTCACACCGGTGTACATTGCGGTTCGTGCTCCGGCGCCCGGCTATGCGGACGCGTGACGTCACTCACATGTGGAGGTCAATCATTCCGCACTAAAATACACTAAATTTAATATTATTTTTCTCTGTTGTTTATTGACATATTTTAACAACTTTTTCACTGATTTATTAGTTTTGATCTAAATGTTCATTTCATTAATTTAAATATAGTATTATCAGCATCATGAAACTTCTCTATCCGTTAATTTCTTTTTAATAATGAATTAAATAGGACGCAACAAATAGTTTTGATCTAAATGTTAATTTCATTAATTTAAATATAGTATTCTCAGCATCATGAAACTTCTCTATCCGTTAATTATCTTTTTAATAATGAATTAAGTAGGACGCAACAAATTTTAAGCAAATAAGAATGTCGCATTTTTATTCACATAGTCATACTTCCCATTTAGCTTGAAACTATTTAAAATTTTCCAGTTCCAGATCAATAGATTTTTTATATTTTTAAAATTTATTTATTTGATTAATAATATATAATATTTTATAACAATGATACCTAGAAAATGTTTACAATTCAATTATTTCTGTATGTATATACCTAACAAAAAGAATTATGATTATTGTGTGTGGTGATCATCATCAAAAAGTATTTTTCATGAAATAGTGCTGAAAAAGAGACGTAGACATTGTTAATTAATTCACAAACTACTACACTGACTACAGAAGCCGTTACTGACAAGGATTTTATGAAAGCAACATAGATCAGGTCCTTGGGTTCTGTATAAAATACGAATTCTTAAAATCGTGAATTTAAATCAAGTATTTATTACCTGTCCATTATATATCGAAATACCGATAAAACACAGATTTTTCATTTGTATTTTATACGACAATTTTATCTACGATCTGATTACTTAAATAATTATAATATTACAATTCTTTTTATATAAGCTTGTAATTAAGTTAGTGTGGGTACAGTGCGTAAAACGTGCATTGTTTCGTTGTTTTAAAGTTTACAGATACGTCCCTCTCGTATATCCCTGTCTTATTTTGAACCCTGTAAACAAATGCACATTTCGCAATTATGCAATCTACTATTCAGGAACACTTTTTGTATCATACAATTATGGAAGTTGATAAAATATATCACCTACCTATAGATGTAGTTCAATCTTTGTTGTACCATTCCTTTATTTGGTTACAATTCGAATAATTTAATTTTTTTCAATTCAATTCATACATTAAAGTCTTCATGCGCCTAGACCGTCTATTCTATTGCTACAAGTGGATCAGCTCTAATAGCTTTGACACTTCAAAGAACTAATTAATAAACTTCTGTGTTATTGAGTCGTTTGTTCGACGCGTGTGTTTTTTTAATACACGAATTTAAAGGATAAAAAACCTCTTCAAACTATCTAAAACTTTACTATAATAAATTATATAACTGATCCTTTTGCTATTCTTCAGGATCTGCATGGATTCTAAATTCCTCTTCCCATCACTTTTTCATTCCAAATTTATAAATCGAAATGCCAATTTTATATATTTTTTTTAGATAGTCAAACTAAGCTTGACACTTTCAAGAACACTCGAAATGGGGCGATAATATATTATATATAACCATATTACCACAGGTACCTACACCCTTTTAGTAAGGTTTGGAGAGCATTGTCTTCTCTCTGTCTAACATTTTCGTGGTTGTTCTTTAATTATTATTTAATGTAAAGATCTCATTTTTTTCCCAAATTTATTCCAGGATTCAAAACACACAAAATAAATAAATAATACAAATTAAATTTCACGTAAAATTTATTTTACTCTCCTTAATTTTTATTTCAGAATTTACTTAAAGGTTTTTCTTCGAATTAAATTACGAAATAAAATGTTACCGTATTCCATTTAAATCTTGAGATCTCAAATTACGTAACTGCTTTGCTTTTTGACATTTCGAGGCCAAGAGACTTATTTCGATGATCTCCAAAATTAACTACATTTTTTACAATATATTTCGTAGGCCTGCTTATATCTTAAGAATCCAAGTAAAAAATTATTTTCAAAAATATAGATAGAGAAAATGAAATATTTTATATCCTGATTATTATATATGTTATAACGGGTAGTCCACAGGAAACGGATGGTTATAAATAAAGTAATACTTTAATGTAATAATCAAATGATGACCGTTGTGTTTCTTCTTTGATTAATTTGATTTTATTATATATTGCGGTCTTCAGTTCTTTCAGTGTACATAAGGGAATTCATCGATCATTGCCATTTTTTTCGGTTGTTAATATTAAATTTTTATATATACAAATAGCTTGAAAGAATCGGTCAAAAATATCTAGTATGATTTACCCTAGTTAAGACATTTATTGTTAATATTGTGTAGGTTTAATCTTGGAAATACATATGTCTAATGGAGTAAATAATATTTTAATATAAATTATAATGTAAACGTTTTTGTTTATTTATTTAAGAAAAGATAACAAATAAAGACACACGAATTGGTTTGGCCGTTAAGTTGATAGAGAGGGAAGCAGGAGGTGTGGCTGATTTGGACCGCAATCGGGAAATGAAAATCTGCCTATCCTCACCATTCTTGTCATTTTTGTTTCTTTTAATTTAATTAATTTGTACCTAAACATCAACATCTTCCACCTTTTGCTGCAAACGCCTATTTATAGGCAATCTCCGTAAATTTGTTATCACCGCAAATGTAAAGGGCCCTGTACACATTGGGCCAACCTCGGCAGAGCGCCAACGTCCGCAAACCTCGCGAAATGGTTGACAGCGACAGGGGCGCACTGGCACCCTTGGGGGCCCTCGGCTAGAACCAGTGAAGGGGCCCATGCATTTTATGGAGATGTGCAATATCAATGTTTGCATTTTTTTTCAATGATTCTGATTTATTTTTTGCAAAAAGTTGAACTATCATTACAGTAACTTATGCAGATTATAAAAAAATTCATTCGCTTTAATACAAGTTGAACAAAATGATAAAATCATTTCGAAAATTGAAAAAAGTTTTTATTTTACAAGGTTTTTATCATTTGATTTAAGTTTTATTGAAACAAATGAATTTTTCATAATCGATATAATAATCGACATAATAAGTTACTGTAATGATATTCCAACTTTATGCAAAAAATAAGTCAGAAATATTGGAAAAAAATGCAATCTTTGATACTGCATACCTCCATAACTATTGATATTAGGTCACGATTGCTTCAACATTTTAGACTCATAACATACGCAGAAATCTACTGGTCAAGTTTCTGTTGCTAGCTCTGGTACAACTGTATATATTTTTTATAATTTTCACATATATTGATTAAGCTACATAACGTGGGTCAGGGGGCTATGTACAAGCAATTTCAAATACGTTGCTTCAAAGCCGTAGCTGTAAGTAGGCCAATTTAATATTTATATCAAAGGTATACGTAAAATATGTAATTAACAAATACTGGAAATAATTACGCTATTTATTCAAGGATTAACATTAGGATCTTTAAAACATTTATCCTTCAGTACCTACACTAAACCATCATTTTTTTCTTAAGTTCTTAACTTGTTTTTGCCACTTCATCGACAATTAAATTTTTAAGTGGACACGTTATACATTTATAAACAAAAGGTTAGACATTAACTCCTGATTCAAAATTGATCGAAGCCTATTTTTTTTTGAAAAGATTCATTCAAAAGTAACTTGGGTGCAAGGAAGAGTTAATATAAACTTATAAGCTATGTAAAGATTAGTAAAGAGCCCTGATTGAAATAATTCAGAAACAATATAAAAAGCGCACGCTTAACATCTAAAACACTTTTTCTTCTCTAAACACTGACCATAATTCTTTTCTTGGAATTCTAATTCATCATCCTCACTGTTTTCTACATCATGATTCAACTTTGGCTTATCTTGTTCATTTTTGTCATTTTCATTCCATTTAGTTTCTATGAAACTATCATATTGGTCTGCAAACTGTTTCAGCTCAATTACTAAGAAACTTCTGTCAATTTTAGACAGTTTAGCAATACAACATAGAACTTCACACGGTAAATTATCAACTTTTGTGATTTCTTGGAATTTTTCGGGGTCCAGCCAGGAACAGTCTTTTAAAATTTCTTTATTAGGAAAAAAGTTTCAGAATTACTTAGAAGACATGCGTCAAAAAAAACAGGTCTTCTCCAGAAAAACGTCTATAGTCCAGTACTACGCTCATTCGCTTTAACTTTACACTTTTATTCTCCAAAGGGCTATGAATATGTAGACAAACTTTTGACACATGTCCACCACACGTAAGCACCATTAAAAGGTGGTATCAAAGTATAAACGGTAACCCGGGATTTACTTCTGAAGCTTTCGATGCTCTTAGATTAAAATCTTCTTCCACTGAATATAAAATTGTTGCGAGCTTAGCGCTCGATGAAATGGCTTTCAGAAAGCACATCGAATATGACGGAGAAAATTATTACGGGTATATGTAGATATGGGTACCGATATCAACGGTGATGATCTTGCGGTAGCAAAAAATGTGTTAGTGTTTTTTTTGACTGCCATAAATTCGAATTTCAAACTTCCATTAGCATATTTTTTTAGTGGATGGAACTAACGGTCAACAGTGTGCATCTTTGATAAATCAATATTTAGAAAAAGTTCATCCAGCTGGCGCAGAGTAGTTTCATTAACTTTATTGGCTGCCCCGTTATCATATCAATAGCTAAAATTCTAGGAAGCTCATTTGACATCAAAAATGAAAGTAAAATATGCAAGTCGAAAATACAATAAAGTTAAAAGAATTTTCAAATATTACAAATACCGCTGAATTTTTAAGAACAATCAATAATTTATTTGATGTATTTAATTCAAGAAATCAGCGCCACTATAGCTTTAAGAAACCAATTTGTGTTGAAAATAAAATAAAGATTATATTTTTTTAATTTTTAGATATCGCCAAAAATTATTATCAACCAAATTATAAACCGGTTTTTTAAAGTTTATTTCTACCGCGCGACCTAAACAGTGTTAATGCGTCATTTTTTTGACGATAGATTACATATGCCATTCGACTTTATTCTAGGTTCTGTGATACAAGTATACACAAATATATATAATATATAGATATATATATATATATATATATATATATATATATATATTGCTTGAGGTTTCCGCGAGCGCTATTGTATGTGACAAAAGTAGATTCTGGAATATCTCGCGTTTTCTAGGCCAACGTTTCGATATATATATATTACCGTTTTTATGTTTGATTAAGAATGTAAGATGCTTTATTCAACATTTATTTCCTATTCTTGGTAAATGAGAAAAAAATTTTTTGCTTCATTTTAATATCGTTTTGTTTGTCACTAATCTTTATATTGCTT
This sequence comes from Agrypnia vestita, assembly GCA_016648135.1. Lineage (NCBI taxonomy): Eukaryota > Metazoa > Arthropoda > Insecta > Trichoptera > Phryganeidae > Agrypnia > Agrypnia vestita. The sequence continues at coordinate 21,610 of JADDOH010008852.1, forward strand.
TGTTTATTAAAAATCTCTTATTTGACACTTGTTAAATAATTATATTTATCACGTACAAAAATATAATTTTGTTGTACCTATTTATAATATCATGCAGGTAATGAAGGTTATATAAATTACGTACTTTGTAGGATTATATTGTAATATAGGTAGAGGAAATTTAACTTTTATATCATTAAGATTAAAAATATTTTTGCCTCAAAGTGCTTTATTATAATGTAACAAAATATTTAGGCTTATAAAAAAAGTACTGCGCCGATAATAGTACCTTTATTTAGTTTAATAAGTGCCATAATTTAAATAAATAACTTGTTTTCACAATATTATGTAGTTCACGGCATATTTTGATTTATACTCTTATTTCCTAATTAACCTATAGCTATTTTTTCTACTCCCGAGGCTGATCCCGGGATTAGCCTTTCTTAATCCCGCAATCCCGGCATTGGAAAAATGCTCCGGGATTATAATCCCTACTTGAGAGGTATTAGTCTCATATAAAACTAAGAATAAGAAGAAGGAAGTAAAATAGAATGTTGTTGAAACTACATTGCACTAATTCTATTTCGTTGTGTCACCATAAAAATTAAAAGAAAAGTTACCAGCTATGGGACATATAAATATTATAAATAATACAGGAAGATTGTCATATTAGAGGCCTCAACAATGTATGAATGTGGATGAAACGAGAGTTGTATGTCAGGACAGAATGGTGTGGCTTTATTCTATCTGCCTACCCTTGCGAGGAAATGGCATGATGGTAAGTTAGTTAAATAATAATAAACCTGATTGGGTATTAAATTTGTGTGCTTTTATTTTAATCACGCAATTTTTTATTTATTTTTGTATTGCCATCTTTTGAACATAGAATCATATTACAATACTATATAAAATATTCGGTATTAACATATGTCCGTTTTTCTTTAAATTTGAAAATGCTCGCCAAAATTAAAATAAAATGTGTTTGCTTTTATTATTTAATTTTATTGCAGACCTTCAAAATGGAATGTCAAGTAGACAAAAGTGAGCAATTACGACACTTCCTCCTGTTTGAATGACGAATTTTTCGAATTAAGACAGGATGGTTTTTATCGCAAGGCATCGAAAAACTTGTTGAACGTTGGCAAGATGTTGTAAATAATAAGGGAGGAATTCATTACTGACTAATTTGTTGAATTTTTTTAATGTTATTTTTGGAAAAACGAAAACAACGTATACACATCCAATTTGCAAATGGATTTTTCCATTTACATAAAAGTAAGTAACATTTAAGATATTTTATCAGTCCCGTTCTTAAATGTATTAAAAATAACAATGTTAAGTTCAATAACTCGTTGCGACATGTGTATCTATTTCAAAAAATCTTGATAATAATTATCTCTCGTTCAAACTTGATAACCTTTATAGGTAGAATGGTTCACTATTCATAGAAATGTGACTATCTATTCCAACATTTTATTGACGCCGTTTGTCTTGTATACCCGCCACATACTCTTTATGATCATTGTGTTGTTACACGAATTCTATACAGTTTAAGCCCAGTTTTCGTATACAGCAGACTGCCCATAATTTTGAGTAATTTTGCCTTAAACGGCTTGCGGATTAACCGAGGCAATAAAATATACTGTTTTGTTTGGAAAATATTTCGAAATTCTTTATAAGATGTAAAAATAATATTACGTATTTTATATTTTATGCGATGATTTTTATATTTTGTGGATTGCGGAATTGTGAGCTTCCGGAATCACGAAATTTCGGGAGACTCCGTCAATAGGTTATTTATTTTGACACAAACGGTAGGCGCACCGCGAATCTAATATATTGCACGAATGGTGTATTTTGGACTTATATAATTATTGTATTCTCCTATTTTATATGCCCTATATTTTATTTTCATGCCATATAACTGTATGATTTTATGTTTTTTTTCACTATTTTAATTATCTGGAGTCTTGTTGCATCAGTGTTATCGCGTAACCAGTGAACACCCTGTTTTGAAATTTTAAGACTTGATTTTGAATAAATGATTTTGAATCAATTGTGACCTTGTGTAAACTAAAAGAGATGTTCCTACTTTAGAAAAAAAAACTTTAAAAAAATAATGAAGATGGGTTACGGATGAAGTCGTCAATGAATGAGTACAATGCCGGTGAATAAGCGTGAAATTTTACGAAACAAAAAAAGTTGATCGAGTTTGCCGGATTTTGTATTTTCGTGCCTTATAGCTGTTTGTAATTAAGCTTATTTTTTTTAGTTTGGTGTCGTGTATTTGTAATTCCGACTTTTTCGGCGTAGATTAGAGTCTGTGTTTCCATTTCACCCCGGATAATCGAGACAATAGTCACTGTACGTTCAGCAGAGATATTTAAATTAAGATTACCAGCTGATTTTGGTTTTGACAACATATCGAATCGTTTCATGGAGTACAACAAATGAAAACTAAAAAATCTAAAAATATATTTTTAATACTATTACTGCATTAAAATCTTTAAAAAAATCTATCTATTTTTTTTGTTTATCAAATAGTGCAGCACCAATAACGATTTGCCTGTTTTTGTGAGGAATTTTTACGTTTTTTTCGATTATAATTTCATACTTTAATATGTAGTCAAGAGCTGGCTCATTTTTTAAAATCTTTTTTTAAACTTTTTAATAATCATCAATGCAAATTCTGTAAGATGTGTAAATAAATAAAAACAAACTATTGTTTTTATATAATCACATTGTATTTGTTATATTACTTATTTTCAGGATTTATTTCCTTGATAATCAAATACAAACATGCATAAAAAATGTATTCTCCTCCGGGATTGAACCTGAAATCTTTAAATTTCCGATAGACAGCTTTAACCAATAAAGCAAAGTGGCAGTACGAAATCATCAGATTCCGTCCAAGCATATTAATAATTAGTGTGATTTTTTTTATTTCGGCGGCGGTGACTACATTTTTTCAATAGAAAGACTTTTTTCTGCACATCTTTTGAATTGCAACAAATATTGAATTTTTAATGGATTCATATAATTTATTTTAATTACACATTCGCCTACCAGCATTTTGTAGGTGAGTTAGAACGTATGTACCCACATATTTTGGTTTATTGCTTAACATGATTGGTTGTAAATCATACATTATGAGGGACCGAGGTCGGAACATTATTACCGAGACAGCAGAGGAAAATATGGTGCTCCTTGAATATTTAATCATTTACCTCACACAATCAAGAAGCAAAACAGTTTATAAATCCGTAGTGAGAAAAGTATTTACACATGTATTAAATATCTACACGATGAAGTTAGTTATAAGAGAACAACCACCAAACCAAAAATGCTGGTTTCGACATTGATAAAACTTCCATACTAAACCGATTTATAAATATTTTGAGAGGAAGATGAGTTTTGTACTGCGAACCGACATTTTAATGCATGTGAGGGGTATTAAAATATTAAATTAACGAAATTGAGATAAACGTATTTCTAACTGATTTTATGGCCAGTGAGGTGATTTTAAAATGTGTTATTTTGATTTATTTTTTTAAATAAAGTACTACTAAAACATACAAATATGTATATATATATTAAAGGAAACACATCCTTATTACGAAGTTGCAATTTCAGAGAAAAGTTCTGTTAATTACTAAACAATTTTTTGGAGGTCCGTGGTTCGAGTCCCGATGGCATTTAAAATATTTGTTCGTTAATTTGATTTTTTCTGTGTCTTCTAATTGATTAATAATACAAATATGTTTTCAAGAGCAGTTATCAATTTTACAATTGTCACTAATTACCGTATAATCATTTTTTAACATGTCTTACTTACTCTATTTTTGTCAATTGCGTGTTTTGTCAATTCATCAAATGCAAATGGCAATGTTTTTCGGTATCCCATATATTATATGAATTATTTTTAATTTCTCCATTTAATACTGTGCCTGCTCAAAAAATTGTCAATACTCTAAGATAGTGTTTCTGTGGCACATTATTGTGTCAAGAGTGGTTCTCTTAGTGTTTCGTCAAATTTACTTAAGTTTAACCCATAACGAGTGTAAAAAAATAACATTACGTCTTCCAATAACACTTACCAATGATAATCTGATTGACAAGTTTATTACTGTTTACCAGCGGATATACAGACAGCTAGGCGCAATTAAGTGATCATTGTTTAGCAGATTATCTACAAACGTATTTTTAGTATTTCTGAGTGATGAGCATTATTAACATTCATTCATTTGAATTCGATTCTTACAATTTTTTAATGCATCCTTTTTACATTTTCTGTACCCACTCTCTGTACCTACTCTATCGCCGAATCGCCGCGAACTAGCTACTCAAAAATGTGGAAACTTTATCCATTGCAGAGGATTGGTTAAGTTTGCAAGTCGTACATTATTTGATGTAGAATGTCGATTCGTAGTGTCCCATTGAAGTTTAGTACAGTCAAGTACGCTGCTGGAGTAAAAATTTCAAGACGATAAAGATTTAAATTCTAAAATTGAAAAACTTTAATCCTACCATAGCCCTAATTGCTAATGGCTAATGGCCCAAAAAATCCATTGTTCCAGAAATCCCAAAATGCCATTTTATTACCACACGGAGTATTTATAAAGAGAGTGGAAGTACAGATTATTTCCTTTTCTCATATTTACAATCATTTATCTACCTAATATTATTTATCTTGATAGTATACAAACGTGTTTTCTTATCTTAAATTTCATATAAAAATTTTCAGTATCATTTAAAAAAGTAAACAGAAAATAAACCTACTTATTATGTTAGTTTACTCATATTGATATAATACAGAAAATAACACTCTTGAAATATGTATTCATTATACATTAATCACGGTTATTTCGATGCTTTTCGCCGTAATTTTTATTTGATAGATCGCAAAGCCTTTCCTTGAGGCAGAAGTTTTTATCAAAAACTGATCAAACTGTATGAATTTTAATTTGTTCCCCATTAATTTCTTATTTTTAGGATGTTCTGGTAAATTTTCAAAAAAAAAGTTTCTAAAAAATATCTGTGAATTCGCTGTAATTACGAAGAATCGTTTATCAAAAATATAGTCTCAAATATATTTTTTTTATTAATTCAATCAAAAAATTTGTGCTCGGTATATGAATTTATGAAGTTGTATTTATATTTAATTCTTAAAATAAAAAAGGTCTTGAAAGATTGCGTATTTTTCTTTAATTTCTAAATATTTGTACATTTTTGGAGTTGCAATGAATTGATATTAAGTTGTTGATGTGTGAGACGCTGTGGTGTTTCCTTCTGATTCAAGAGTACGGCATTCTTAATAATACTCCGGCGTCACTTCTTACGTATATTCCAGTAAGAATACAACATCTATTAAGTTTATCCTGCGTCTTCACCCGTCATAACGTAGATACCCCCCTTTTGAGCCGCGCACACACACACATGAACGCACGTATAGGTCTTTTCGTACAAGATTACAATTGGGTTAGGGTACAGGGCGTAATACGCGCATTGTTTCGTTGTGTTAAGTTTATGGATACGCCTCTCTCGTAAACTTAACACAGTGAAAAAATGCACGTATTACGCACTGCACCCACACTAACTTAATTGCAAGCATATATGAAAAGACCTACACACAGAGATGCACTACTACATACACGTAGATATAGATACAACCCTATTTATATGAATAATAATCAATATGTTATTTCTAAATGATATTAATAGTAAAATGGAAATTATGAATTTATATTGTTCTGTAATCCTATTTGGTTTAGTCGTAATGTCGTAAATCCATATAGAGATATTATATTTCAATCAATACTACTTCCTTGTGTGAAAGTGTTTTTTTTTTTATAAATATTTTTTGATAAAAAAATTGGGATGTTGGAATGTTTCGTATCAGGAAGTTAGTGACACGATTGATTAAAATTTCTCTGCCATAAGTGCGCGGTATTTATCGCTTGGCAGGCAGTCAACTCGCGACACGAGCGCGACCCGACGTTTGTGTCGGAAGTTAGATATATTTACCAATGTTTACGACATGGCAATCCAGCATGTGATATTTTCAATAATCAATATGATGTGTGACAGATGATAAGGTGTATATTTTCCGCGAAAATAACGAATTACTTGGAGGTGTACACTTATACTTCTTATTGTTTCAACGGAAATGTTCAACATTTATGTCGTGTCCCAGTGTAATTAAAAATAGTTCATTTCGATGTATTGTAACATTGTTTGGTTTAAACTAAGTAATTCAGTACCTTGTTGTGTTGTGTCAAAAAAGTGATTTTTTCATGTTAAAACCAGTAGGTTAACTCTACACATCTATACAATTAATTTAGGACCTACCCAAAATTAAATATAATAAAGAAATAAATATGTTCATATTGTTTCGATAAAATAAAATATCTTGGAAATATCATATATCAAAACATAAAGAGTTTTGTGTTCAATAAAAAAAATAAGAATAATAGTTGATATGTGTTCGGATTTGGAACTAAACTCGAATTTACACAGCTGATTGGATAAGTCATCGTATTTTCAAGGTATTTATGGTGAACAAATATTTAACGTGTTTTAAAATATTATATATGTACGTACAAATTCAAACATAATATATACCAAAAAAATATTGTTTGATCTATATACAACGGAAGTTTAACTATTTGCATGTCATAAATATACTGTTAAAACATGAATCACTATTGAGAAAATAAGATTATGGAGCGAGCCAAAATGCGAATTAAGCGGAAACTTATCGAAGCAAGCTAACTATATAAACAAAAGTGTTCGCACAACACTTACAGTATTTGTATATTATAGTAGAACGAGAAATGTTCATGTTCATATCCACAGTTTTATGTCTTTAGAAAAGTTAATCTTGTTTCTGGGGACATTCATTATTATGAAATATACAAATTCAACTAATACACATATATCTTATTATATGTGCATTAGTTGAATTAGCAGTGAAAACGGCTCTAACAGATTCCATGAAAATCACAGATTTGGGTTTTTTGGTTTCAGAAACCAACGTGGTTTGCCAACGTGCATCTTTTGAAAATTCATTTTTAGGCGTCTGTTACATTTTTATTTTTCAAAATGAAAAATGATAACAGCGGCATATACCTTTTTATTAGGAAAAGTATGTGTCGCTGTCATCAAAAGAAAAACTTAGTTAGTAGGAAATGTACTACATATACCTATGTAATAATAAATTTAACCAAAAATTAAATTGTTTACTCTGCTTACCACTGGACTTTAAAAATCATATTTCTGGCATATAAAATAAATAAAGTTAAATAGATTAAAGAAATATGGGTGGCCCAGAACAGAAAATCGTGGAAAAGAAAATAAGGAACCGATCCTAAATGAAATGGGGGCTAAATCCAAGTTCATGGTCCTATCGCATATATAATAAAAATGAGTATTACACTATATTATTGCATGTGTTAATAACAGAATGAAAGATAATTTATGTTTAAATAATAATTATTATATAAGATATTACATTTTAAATTTTCGAAAAATGTACTGTAGATATATTTTGACATTTCATAGGCAATATCTGAGGAAAAATGTGTAATGATGTGTAAATCTTAGATAATGTATAAGTTTACATGACAACCTTATATTTTTTATAGACGAAAGAATAGCTTTTTCTTTTATATACCCTTTTCCATGGTTCTTAAAGTAATGACTGACATTCAAAATGTATGGTTAATTTTTCGAAACTTTAAGTGTAATTAATATTCGTTTTGTAATCAGGACATTCAATTATATAGTGAAATACTCATTTTCATTGTAAATACAATGGGACCATGATCTTTGATTGTGCCGAAATGGAAGCGGGTGAAGAGAAAGAAGAAAAGATTAAAGAAATATTGATGCGAAAATACAGTATTATATATATTTCCAAAAATTTAAAAATAAATCGCTTAAGGTACATTTTCATTACATTTTCAAATTACCCATGCTTAGAACATCTCTTCGGTATCTAAATACACGCAAAAATTATGATATTACAGTCCACCCGCGAGCTTCCCTATAAAATGTTTCTGAAATTTTCTTAGGCTATTTCAAACTCACTTTTTCTAAGGTTCTGTGGGAATCTTCAATAAAAATATGTACATGTTTCAAATTTTAAAAAACTATCCCATAAAAAACATGTTTTTATTATACTCCCTTTCTCATTGAAACAGGTTTCGTGCCTTTTCCACGCGTCGGGCTCATTACTCATTTGTATGGATTCCAATTTGAAAATACCATTAAAATTTCGAAAAATCCAAAATTATACTTTAATTATTAAATTTTTTTAAACGAAGATTTGTAAGATCATTTTTGTCGTCGCCACGAGTCCGCCTGCAAAGTTTCAGCTCGATTGGATGACGAGAAAAGGGTTAAAAATTGATTCAAAGTTTTTTCGGCATACAACAAGCAGACGCTACGAGTTAAAAGAAAGGGAATAAAAAGAAAGAAAAATTACGAACATTTGCTTTTGCAATAAAGTTAATAGTTAATTTAAAGCGAATCGTTTGTGTGAATAATTCACGTAGATGTGGAGAAGAGCGTTATCTATAGCAACTCAAATCTTACTTTTTCAGATTCCACATATTCCTTCTTTTTCCTTGCATTTTTTTGCATATTCCTTGCAATTTTCTAGCAAAAAGAAGGTATTTGTTGGGAATAGTAATAAGGGTTGCAGAAGGAAATTTTCAAATAATAAAGTTGTTATCGACGAGTAGCATTTTGGAGAAAATATTATGAAGATAGTAAAAATTAGAATATATGTATTAATATGCTTTCGCTGTCATGTGATAGACCATTGATCTTGGAATCCATGGACTCAACACGGTGATTTTATGTTTATAACACAACTCTTAACTTTATTTTCTATAACGTTTTGAATATCTCAACCATAAAAAAGTATACTCTGTAACGTATTATTCCCCTAATTGTAGCAAAATATTTTTACAGTCTTTGTGTAAAGTTAACTTTCAATTGTAATAAGTATTTAGTTTTGTACATAATTTGTTAAATGTTATTGAATCAAGATTAATTGTTACTTTTTATTTCTGTTTAGGTATGTGGATGTTTTAAAATATCCTAAAATTTTATTTATTCTGTTACTAAATAATGATCTTGTTTTCCACAAAAATATAAATTTTTAAAATTCCAATCAATTTAGAAAATTATCATTGTAGGGAAATACTTAATAAATCCTTTTGGCGTAATCTATCAAAGATATATTATAATATTGATAATTGACAAAGCCATTCATTTGTTATAAATGTAGGTAGATTTACTTTGTAGGTGTATTATTACTTATTTACTTACTCGTAGATCATATTTGGTATGTATTTTAAATAGTGAAATTATATCGTCGATTAGAAGAATCATCTGAAAATTTTAACTTTGCTCTTAATTTTGACAACCTCGCTATCGATCAACCGAGACTTGTCAATTTCCAGTCCACCGCTTCTTCACGAGAACGCTCGTCCACACAACGAACCGTCTTAAAATTACAGGAGTTTTGACTGGGAATTCTCCGTCACCCACTTTACTCGCCAGCCCCTGCACTTACTGATTTCCATTTTTTCGGAATTTGGATAACTTTTTACGAGGGAAAAATTTCAACTCCGATGAGGCGGTGAAAAACTTTTAAGAATTCATCGACTCCCGTCCCCAGAATTTAAATAGCAAAGATATCAATAAACTTCCATTAAAATTGCAAAAGTGCATCGACAACAATTGCCAAAACTATGATTGATTAAATATATACTTTTCATAAAAAAATTCTTTGATTTTTTTTGAACAAACATTATTCAACAAAATTCTAAAGATAATATCGTATGTGATACAAAATTCAGCGGATATTAGATTGTACAAAATCCACCGGATATTAATTTGTACAAATTTCAATCGATAATAATTCTACACACAACCCACACAAAATACGGACACTTTAGAAGTTATGTTCAAGTTAGTGATAGGTACGTTTATTTCGGAATATTTCCAACTAAAAGGTCTGGCGTCTTAGATATGAAAGTTTTAATGATTCTCGACGGATATTTTAAATCGTTTCTAGAAATCTGACATACTCGTACTTATGCATTGAACTATAGATAAAATCAGCGTTAACTTTGTAGAGTTCCAAAATGATCTTCGTTAAGGATATATTTGTAAAATAAACACTGTCATAACTAACTTCACATAGGTTTATTTACACTACTCGATTTTAGAGAGAATCATTAGCTTTCAGTAAAATTAGCAGTGAATGTATAAACTCACTTGTTGATGAGAGCACCTGATTCTCTCAAAACTCGAGTAAAGATGCCGGCAAACATGTTGAACATTTTTCGGCGAAGTGGGGGAGAGTTTGCGCATGTACCATTCCACCAACGAGACCCAAAATTTGTCTTCTGCGCATACCCCCACCACGCCGAAAAATGTCCAAGAAGTTTGCCGGCAACTGTAGTGTTAATAAACTCAAGCAAAGTAATACCAGTGTTTATTTTACAAAATTATCTTTAACAAATACCAATGTATTTATCATAGCATATATTTTTTTATAAAACGTTTCGGGTACCTATCAATCAGTAGGATTTTTGCACCATTGTAAATATAAAGACTCTTCTGCGTAAGATACAAACTTGACATTTGTACACATGGAAGTTCTCTTATTGTTCATTTACTGTCTATTCAATATTTTATAACTCTTTCAGCAGATTTTTTTTGATACGTCCTTTTTTCACTGGGTTTGTCATCTTTAAAATTGTTCTTCTGTACTTCAATAACGGCAAACTTTTTATTTATTTTTATTATATTTAGACTTTTGTGGTTTTTAAACATTTAAAATTTATAAAAATGCTTTTAAAAGTATTAATTTTCTCTAAAACCTAAAAATTTAATATACTTCTGCAAATATCGATAATATTTCCTTATGTTTTAGAAATACATGTGAGAACTGATTAAAAACATATATATTTTAACTAAAGATATTTACAAGGACAAAGCTATATCTATGGGAAAGTATGTACGGAAGTCTGTTTTTGGCGTTACGGGGCTTATGACCTGTTATGAGACTATTGTTTAAGTCATAACTTTATACAGTGTAACACAATTTAATTAATTATGATTTCTTTAGGGACGAAATCCAGTGTTGTTATGTTCTTAAAAATTTTAACACACCTGCTGAATAACTAGCAATGTTGCAGCAAACTGGTACAGTACATCGTATTAGCTTAGTTACGCCCCTGCTTTCCAACCTTGAGCTCCGTATTTGCACAGCAATGATGTTTTTTTTTCTATACGACATGAACTCATTAAAACAATGAAAACAAATTGTTTATTTTGCTATCAGGTTTTCCGATATTGATGTACCTATCCAAGGTAGACCGGATATCCTGTATCCGGCTTTAGAAAGGACGCTGTTCGTTTCATCGATTTTTATGAGATGACTCGAGACAATCTCTGAGATAGGGATTGCTATTTCCTCTAGTCTCCCACGAGATTCTTTCTGGATAACTCCTTATCTTTCACGGTCCCTGTGTACCCACCATATTTCGGAGATTCGACGTCTCGCGCCTCATGGTGTATACTTACGCCAAAGGTTAAATGCCAGTCCATTATCAGTGAAGTTCCGTTCGTCTATTGGGTTTATTTGAACCTCCCCAGTAGCATTTAAAACGGAATAAATGCTTGAAATATTAGTTCTAGGTGACAATTTTCAATATTAAATCGAACGTTGTGTAGAGTCCGTTCACTTTAGGAAAACCATTTGCATTAGTGTGAGTAACAGTGCATTTAATAAAACTCGTAACATTATTTTTTAGAGTAAACGACATACGCAAAAATAAATATAAATATTTTTTCTTAACCTGAAATAAGCATAGGTACAAGTATTTTTAAAAAACTCATTCCGTTTTCAAAATTAATATGATTTCAAAATTGTTATTAAATAAAATGAAAACATTGACTGTATGCTTTTTTAAATAAAATACTCTAAATTGGATTTTTTAAATATTTCAGTTTACAGAAAATAAAAACTAATAAGTGAATCCATTACCTACCAGACGCGTGCAGTAAGAACAAAAAGCATGACTTTTTCCAAAGCATATATTTTGAAAATACACCAAATAAGAGGTATATTTCGTAATATTCCTATGATAATAATTTACGTCACATTCTGATTTTAATGTTTCATAATATTCTGCCAGATAAATAATTAATTTCGTTTTTTTTTCCAAATATATGTTAAAATATAAGTCATGCTTCTTGTTCTCACTGCACGCCCCTGTTACCTACAATATCGCATATGTCATTGGTATTAATCATTAATCAAAATATATAATTCTCTACGTAACAATGTGCGTCACCAACGTTACCAGAATGCTCAAATAATAATGTGATATCATATAGTAATGATATATATATAAGGAGCATAATTCTCTTTTTAATAATGTCCATCACTGACGTTATTCTAGATAGCGCTGTTCTCCCAGCATTAACTAGCGGCGAAATATATAACAAAAGCGCGTCATTTTTGACAGGTTATAGCTGGTTTAAAATAAATAATATATTAGCAAGTACAGTTGTAGTTAAATGGTTTTAAAATTAATTTTAATCAATAAGATAAACTATTGTCGTTTGTATCGGACTCCGAATCCTCATCTAAATTTATATTAAATTGATTTAAGTCTGTGGTCACCATATCGTGATCTTGCAGTTACCGTATCTTTAAATAAAATATATTAAATAAAAAAAACGACCACTCCGCGTGACTGCCAGTATGATACTGAAGTGGCCAATGGAGTAGCTTTAAAAAAGGAATACCACTACACAATTTACGTGTTACAGGTATCACTCACACTTATGCAAGTGGCTTTCATAAAGTTAACGGACCCTTCACGGAATTGAGTATGTATCTCTTTCTATTAATCTCAAATTCATCTTTACTTTATGATATTATAATTTATCTCAGCGAAATCTTTCAAGTTTGTCTCGTTGTGTCTCTTTTCGTGGATATCATTTTCAATGCTTTTTTGTTTTCTATTACTACTTTTAGGTCTGATTTCTTTTATGATTTACTTACGTAATAAACCCACCTAATGTAATTTTATCGTTTTTTATTTAAAAATAAAATACAGTGACGTAAACGGAAAACGTGTCGCATCAATATTCTTAAGGCTGGACATGCAATGCAAATGCACATTTCAGCGTTTTTTTTTTATGAAAATATGGGTTTTTATTATTCATTTACATCAGAATGTATATTCTAGACTTTTACAGCAGAATGCAATTTTTTTACGGCAATAACTTGGATAGAACTTTCGTTCTTATATAAAAGTAACAAACTGAACATTATTTACAATAATTAAGAAAATATTATAAAGTATACTTCATTATCTAGAATCCATACTAAGGAAATTAAGAAATATTCAATATTAATAATGTTATAATGTGTTAAATGTGCTAGAAATTTTTACGTTTTTTGTTGATTTTAGAATACTTTTTATTTATATAAAGAGATAATTATTGATTTATAATTAAATATTTATGTGACGAGCTAAACCCACGAAACATCTTGCTAGATATAAATTTATTTACTTAATAATCACTTATTTATTTGTACTCACTTAATTACTCACGATTTTTAACATCTTAAAAAATCAAGTAATTTATGTATAAGTAATTTTATATGTAAGTGCTGAAGGAACAGTAGCAGAGTATAAAAGTGTCTATACAAGAATTAAAAAGGTTTCGTACTATCCTAGATTATATTATTATATTATTTGTCTTAGTTTTTAAAAATGATTCATTATTTAGCATAATCCACTTTTTATTACACATGTTATTATTTTTTAATTTTTATTTATTTATTTTTATTGAAATGTGGTATCGGAGGCGCATGCTGCATATACCGTGGACAGCGAGACGTTCAAATGTGTCCATACTATAATATTAGGTCCTTACATATGAAATTGACGTTTTGCCGTACTGGCAAATTTGATCTCAAATATCTTCTCTTTGGTTAGGAATTCCTAATACAAATTTATACAGCTATTTACTCATGTATTTGTGTTTTGAAAATTATAATTCATTTGTTTTTTCCTCTATTGTTTTTTTCTTTGCGTCACTCAGTTTACAAAATGAAAAACTTGAAATACCGCGTTATTTACGAGTACGAGTTCCACCGTGGCACCAGTGCTGCAGAAACGGCTCGAAGGATTAATGATGTGTATGGCGACGGTGCCGCAAAAGAAAACACAGTGCGTTTTTGGTTCCAACGTTTTCTTTCTGGAAATTTCGACCTGCAGAACAAGCCCCGTGGACGGCCGGAGACCAAGTTGATAATGAAGAATTGAAGGCTATTGTGGAAGCGGATCCATCGCAAACCACATCCGAGTTAGCTGCAGGCTGCGGTGTTAGTGATAAAACTGTTTTAATCCACTTGAAGCCAATTGGTAAGGTGAAAAAGCTTGAAAGGTGGGTACCTCACGAATTGAGTGAAGCAAATCAACAAACGCGCGTTGACTGCTGCGTTGCATTTCTCAACCGGCACAATAATGAAGGGATTTTAAATCGAATCATTACCTGTGATGAAAAGTGGATCCTGTACGATAATCGGAAGCTCTCATCGCAATGGCTGAACCCTGCCGAACCAGCCAAACCATGCCCCAAGCGAAAATTGACTCCAAAAAAGTTACTTGTGAGCGTTTGGTGGACTAGTGCTGGTGTCGTTCACTACAGCTTTCTTAAATCTGGCCAGACGATTACGGCAGATGTCTATTGTCAGCAACTGCAAACCATGATGGAAAAGCTAGCTGCTAAACAACTGAGGCTGGTTAATCTCTCTAGGCCACTGCTGCTTCATGATAACGCTAGACCACACACTGCACAACAGACGGCTACCAAATTAGAGGAGCTTCAATTGGAATGTCTAAGACATCCACCGTACTCTCCAGACCTTGCCCCAACAGATTACTATTTTTTTCGAAATTTGGATAACTTCTTGCAAAAGAAAAAATTCAACTCCGATGGGGCGGTCCAAACCGCCTTCAAAGATTTTATTGATTCCCGTCCGAATGGTTTTTTTAGTAAAGGGATCGATGAACTACCTATGAGATGGCAAAAGTGCATAGATAGCAATGGTACATACTTTGATTAAATAAATATATTATAATAAAAAATATCGGCTTTATGTTCCTCCCATACTAAACGTCAATTTCATATGTAAGGACCTAATATAAGAACTCAAAATCTAGGAGAAACTCTCAACCACTTGTCTGAAATGAATCCTCCTATTTTTTGGATATCTTGCCAGAAGAGAAGATAGCCTGGAGAAGCTTGTTTTGGTGAGCCACGTCGAGGGTCCAAGAGGAAGAGGAATTTATTTTATTATTATTAAGTGGAAAAAGCTACAGGCACGTCTCTTGTGACAGCTGCAGCGCTAGGATCTGCAGGATGCCGGGAAAGATGATGGAGGGCGAGAGCTCATGAAGATTACTATATTTTATTCAAATGTGATGTACAATTTAGGTTAGACTCTGTCTGTCTCACTAGAAGAATTTGTGTTGAACCAGATATAGTCATTCTTTTCGACAATCAGGCACACATACAATATTAACCGTACAAACTTAAATCTCTGAAATTCGTCTCATTCCGTGGACACGGCCAATTGTAATATGTGTGGGTTTGTCGTTGTCAAAGACCGGACACACAAACACGTCATCGGACACAAAGTAGCGTCGCGTCGCTTTCCTGTTGGCGTGTGTAGATACAAATTAGACAATAATACACATGACCGTGCTAGTTAATAACTGACGGCACGGTGAGCTAATTCACTCCAGAGCAGCTGTAATAACAAACTGGTAATGCGTCCGTGACCCGTGACCTGTGCAATCCAATAGAGTGCCCCGGTTGAGAACATCATAACATGAGACAACGCCGTTTGTTCTTTGTCTTTGACGCCTAATTTTAATTAATTTTTCAGTCTGGCAGTCTCGTAAAAGGGTGTCCACGAGGACGTAGATGAATTTTCCATTCTATTTTGTGAGGTTTAAAATGTTAACTAAAATCTTCCTGCGAACAGAACTCCTTCAAATTTCGTATTTCCTCATGGGTGCTAGAATTTTGTTCATTTAAATTTTTTCTGTGTAACGGAAAGTGGTTGGTTATTAAATAAAACGAGTTTAACGAAGACGAGACTTGTTCATTTTATCTTTTTTCATAAATTGTATTGTACTTTTTCTAGGTCTTTTAAATCCAAAAAAGACAGAAATGGTATTAGAAAGACCAATTATTAAAATTCTTGTATATTTAAATATACTAATTTCAACATTAATTTAAAAAGCAAAATTAAAGCACTCCGAGCTTTGGCTGCTCTAAAAAAAGTGCTAAGAAACCAGCGACTTCGTATGTGATAGTAAATTACTCATGCAAACATGCATGATACACAAAAATGTAAATTTCTCATATGAATAAAAAATGTAAAACTAAATAAATATTTTTCTCAATAAATTCAGTGTTAAGTTATTATTTTTATTAAGTTATTATTAAGTTTTATTAAGTTATTATTATTCTCAAATTTAATTCAGTGTTAAGTTATTATTTTTATATTTTATACAAGTAGCTTACGTGCCCTAAATATCCTTATGTTTTGTATGCACAATTATATATCTATCATATTTTCGATTATTATTGCATGTATCGCATTGCCTTCCGGTATGAAATTAATTAAACTTTAGTGTAAAGATTAAACAGCGTTTTATTTTGGAAAAACCGGTCGGAATTTCAATGCAAGAGTAAAAGAGCATTTTTCTGAATTCACAAATCATTTATTATAAAATGATCACGGTTTTTATAAAAATTTAGGACGTTCTATTTTGTACATAAACAATTTTGGTCTAAAATTTAATAATTTAGAATCATTAGAAATTAGTAAACAATGTAAAAGTTAATAAAATATTATTAATAATCAATTAAATTTAACTACAGGTCCAATTCTAAAAAAAATTCCAACAATTGTGTGTAATCAAGAACTTCAGTAATAATATTTACAAATAACTTTTAAAATAATTTAGGAAAACGAAAGACATTATTCATTTTGATATTTTGACATTTATAAAACACCCTGACAATGGAAATGTTTTTTCTGAAACGTGTTGATGTAATTAATAAATAAATAATAATAAGTGGATACAAACAAATAATAAAATTAATTTTTTTAAATGTCAATCCATAATGTTGCTCAACCAATAATACTGCCCTAATTTAGAGCAAAACGAAAAAATGATGGCAGTAAAATTATCAGTTATTATTAAGCGTTTATTTCGGTCAAAATGGACCTATCTCTTTTATTGCCCCTCATAGCGGTAACACTATCCAGGACAAATGCTGTAACAGGACGCTAAACAGCACTTCCTGCTACCGTTTTATTGACAATTATTGTAAAGTATCTTTGAACACTTAGATCGGTATTTGCTGCGGGTGGGAGGGGCGCTCATCTCAAACGAGGCATGGAACTTTTCCCAGCCAAGCTGAACCGTCTTCTACCACTAATGAGTATACTACGAAAGTAAATGACAGCCATGTAAAAGTGTTTTCCAAAGAACAAACTACACCACAACTTCCCTGCTGAACGAACAGAATACATAATATATCTCACTGTACACTTTTACTCTTAATTTTTTATGGTTTCTTTCAATATTTATTTCACGTATTTACGAAAAAGAATGCTTAAAGTTATTTCTTCAAATCCTGGGACTCGTGAAAGATGGCGAAATTTGGAGACTAAGAAAGCATTTTTAAGGCTCCCAAGCTCTCTGTACTCACTCGACTAAGTAGGCTGAGATGTGCAGAGAATGCCGTAGTCGAGGATGCCCAGAAGGATCCTCGAGGGACATCCGGGTGGTAGAAGAAGAGTCGGCAGACCTGGACGAGGTCAGGAGGAATGCGGACCAAATACTGCAGCTGACAGACTGGAGGACCGCAGCAGTAGACAAGATGAGTTGGAAGCGAGGACTGATGGAGGCCAAGGCTCGATATTTATTTATTTACTTTTTTACGCCCATTACAGGCTTTTACATAAAAAAATATTACATAAAATCAAAAAGTATATACATTAAACATATGAGCTGTAGAGCCATTGAAGAAGAAGAATAAAGTTATCTCTATTATTTTCATTACTTACTGGTATCCACTCTTGTTTCTCTTCTCTATTTCCTGAATTTCTTTACTACATTTATTTATTTGATTCAATATAAATGATATAATGTTGATTTTTCTTATTCTCTGTTCTACACATTATTTCAACGTTTATTCCCAGAGCTTAATTTTTCTCGGTGCATTGTAACATTCAGCATGTTTTATTTTTATAAACTGCTATTAATCCTCTGCTTTAAAAAGAATTTTAACAATAACACAATACAAATATGATTTACTTAACTAAAATTTTACCTTAAATTTAATTCATAAGTAAACAATCTCCCTGTCTTTTATCTCATTGTAATGACTTTTATTTCTACAGAGGCTGCTTGCCTTGTAAAAATATTGATGAATGAATATACATATTTGTATAGAATATTTATTTATACCTACGCTACGAAATAACATTAAAAATAAAATTATAATATGATGTCTAAGATTTATAACATACACTGAATGAACAGCGTTATTCAGCAAGAAGTAATGACAATTTCAATTATTCAATTTTCAATAAAAAATAAAAACAAATTTGTTTTTAACATCTCAAAATTGACATCAAATATGTTTTTAATGTTCAGGCATGTCTACAAATTGCCAATTCCTACTTTTCTACAATTCCTACTAGAAGATATCTCTGGAAAGCGTTGACATGGGCACATCAGACACTTCATCGATTAAATGCTGTAGATTTATTCTACACACTGTTCGTAGTATATTTATACTTTTAATCGTATTATTTTTGTAACACAAATTGCATTTGCGTTGTTATAATTTGAATAACACTGCATATAAATAAATTAAACCATAATGTGATTTGAATATTCAGTGGCTGTACTATGCATAATTTGATTATTATTGTTCGACCACGTGCGTCGCTCTCTTCGTTATTCGAATCCTTTGTGAGTCGCCTCATTGAAATTATTGTCCTTTTTAATACGTAAAAGTTTTTCATTTGCATATTTATTGTTTGCCCGGGGGCGGAAGGAGGGAGGGGAAGGCAAATTTGTGAAGCAATTGTTTGTGAAAATTAAAATGCCGTGAAATAAAATTGATTAGTTACCTTCCACCCGCCATATTTACTCACATTAATTGCAATAGCATCCACATAACTCTGATAGCAATGTACCGTGTACTGTACACCTGGCTGTAGATTTATTTATTTGTTTGTTTATTTATTTAATGTTCACGGAAGACCAACAGCACAACAAAGAAGCATAGAAAACATTGATATTATATAGATGGCCAATTATAGGTCTCCACTTTTAGAAATATGTCAATAATGATTAATATGTTATGAAATAAACTTAGGCATGTTAAGAATAATATAACAAGAAATATAACATGAATAGCTATCAAAATTGCGAACCAAAGATAATTGAACCATTTTGAAAGGAATAACGTTATTCAAATGGTTATTTTAACAAAATATAATAGTATAAAAGGATTTTTTTTTTAATAATAATTTTCAGGCATATTCTAGTGCATGTGTATGTTAAATAATTTGGAAGAATGTCATATATACATTAAAAAGAATATTGCTTAATATTCCACTTTAAAAATAAAGAGGCATCACTCATTACCAGCTGCGAAATCTATGTGGATTAGGTCATGGGAAGAACTACTGATGTCTTTAGCATAGTTTATTCGAATATTTGAAACAAACTGATTTAGAACACACATACAATTTTCAAAAATTTGATAATATATGGATGTTCTTACGGTGGACTTTGCATTATGTATTAGTAAAGTGATCGCTTAAGCCAGCTCACACAGGTCAAAACTTACGTACACGTTTCCCATATAATTAGGTGCGTTTCTGTGAGACTTCAATAATTTATCTACATTAAAATATGAAGATTACATCAATAATTCGCGGTACGTGTGAAAACCGAGGTGTTCAAATAGCATTTTAAACCAGAAAACTATTGACACTTGCTCTAAGGCTATTTGTTAGGCCCTGTGGGCTATGTGCTACGATCTATCGACAGTCCCTACGTAAACTATGACATGTACAAAAATACAATTTTATAGGATCTGTTTGAAGTTTGGCTTTACTTACTAAATGAGGGTAGGTACTATTCCGTTTTTATGTCAGTTTTTTTTCTGAAAAAGATGATTTTTTTTATTTTTTAGGTAGGTATGAGGGTAGGTACTATTCCGTTTTTATGTCAGTTTTTTTTCTGAAAAAGATGATTTTTTTATTTTTTATTTTGGAGAAGAACATTTTCTATATATTAGTACAAAAAAAGTCAAAAATGCATTATTGGTAGTTGTCCGAGTTTATTTAGGGACCATCGATATGGCGCCAAGTCTCTTTGATATCTACGTGTATTGATAAAACAGTAATCAAAGATATATATACTATGTCTGTGATGCGGTATAATAATACTAAAAAGTTATTGCACATAAGATAAGATTTATTAAATTTCAAATCTGTCGAGCACAGTGTGTTATATAATGAATCATATTTTTGATGCATGCTCACTGTATTTATCACTTATGTCAATAGTGGATGTCGATCCAATTCACAATAGGTACATAAAACATAACTCGATTAGGGAGCTAAGAAAGGTAGTACAATATTTGATAATATTGTACTTTACTATTTTTATGATTTTCGCTGTCCAAGAGTTTTATTCAATAAGTGCTGTGCTTTTATGTCTATCTAAGCATAAATCTTTTGAAAGACAATAGCCGTCATTTCGCATCTCACAAATTGTTAGTTTTTCCCCAATTATCTGGAAAGCAAGATTGTAATTAACACGAAACGGACAGACATATATATTTATTTGTGTACGCGTAAAGTATCTATAAGAAATCTCAATATTTCCATCAAATGTCATTACGTCGAAATTGACGAAGCATACAATGTTATATAATAGCAATTTAGATATGATTTTTAAGATATCGCAAACCAATGTGCCCGGATTCAAAATATGGGGCTTATCTTAATATTAGGTCCTTACATATGAAATTGACGTTTAGTATGGGAGGAACATAAAGCCGATTTTTTTTTATTATAATAAATTTATTTAATCAAAGTATGTACCATTGCTATCTATGCACTTTTGCCATCTCATAGGTAGTTTATCGATCCCTTTACTTAAAAAACCATTCGGACGGGAATCAATAAAATCTTTGAAGGCGGTTTGGACTGCCCCATCGGAGTTGAATTTTTTCCTTTGCAAGAAGTTATCCAAATTTCGAAAAAAATGGTAATCTGTTGGGGCAAGGTCCGGATATGGTGGATGTCTTAGACATTCCAATTGAAGCTCCTCTAATTTGGTAGCCGTCTGTTGTGCAGTGTGTGGTCTAGCGTTATCATGAAGCAGCAGTGGCCTAGAGCGTTTAACCAGCCTCGGTTGTTTAGCAGCTAGCTTTTCCATCATGGTTTGCAGTTGCTGACAATAGACATCTGCCGTAATCGTCTGGCCAGATTTAAGAAAGCTGTAGTGAACGACACCAGCACTAGTCCACCAAACGCTCACAAGTAACTTTTTTGGAGTCAATTTTCGCTTGGGGCATGGTTTGGCTGGTTCGGCAGGGTTCAGCCATTGCGATGAGCGCTTCCGATTATCGTACAGGATCCACTTTTCATCACAGGTAATGATTCGATTTAAAATCCCTTCATTATTGTGCCGGTTGAGTAATGCAACGCAGCAGTCAACGCGCGTTTGTTGATTTGCTTCACTCAATTCGTGAGGTACCCACCTTTCAAGCTTTTTCACCTTACCAATTTGCTTCAAGTGGATTAAAACAGTTTTATCACTAACACCGCAGCCTGCAGCTAACTCGGATGTGGTTTTCGATGGATCCGCTTCCACAATAGCCTTAAATTCTTCATTATCAACTTTGGTCTCCGGCCGTCCACGGGGCTTGTTCTGCAGGTCGAAATTTCCAGAACGAAAACGTTGGAACCAAAAACGCACTGTGTTTTCTTTTGCGGCACCGTCGCCATACACATCATTAATTCTTCGAGCCGTTTCTGCAGCACTGGTACCACGGTGGAACTCGTACTCGTAAATAACGCGATATTTCAAGTTTTTCATTTTGTAAACTGAGTGACGCAAAGAAAAAAACAATTGAGGAAAAAACAAATGAATTATAATTTTCAAAACACAAATACATGAGTAAATAGCTGTATAAATTTGGATTTGGAATTCCTAACCAAAGAGAAGATATTTGAGATCAAATTTGCCAGTACGGCAAAACGTGAATTTCATATGTAAGGACCTAATATATCATTAACTGTATCATTGCGATTCTACTGAAAATATAGCCGATATTGTTGTTGAAGACAAGTACTCGTACCTAAATGAAATATTATATTATTGCCAGCCAGGATATGTTACATTTATTCAATTAAAATCATCCAGTCGTTATTAATTTTTTTTAAAGGAATCTAAAACACTAAATATTGTTTTAGATTCGTTGTCAACAATAATCAAACTCATTTATTTTATAATCTATTAAATTTTTAATATTCTATATATCGAGGGTAGAAAGCCAAAAGGGCATTAGTGATTATTTCAAAATTTACAGGAGAGCAAAATAATGTTTCGTGAATCTGATTGTATCAGTATATCTTTTATTATTAAACGATTTCCATATGTGTTTGAGATAAATAAATATGAGAATCGTTTGATAATAAAATAAACATTGACGAAATATGATTTTCAGAACTTTATTTTTCCCTCCTGTAAACTTCAAAATAATCACTAACACCCTTTTGGCTTTCTGCCCTCGATATCTATATATATAAAAGAAAGTGGTGTTAGTTATACTATTTATAACTCAAGAACGGATGAACCGATTTGGCTGAAAATTGGTGGAGAGGTAGCTTAGAACAAGGAGACGGATATAGGATACTTTTTATCCCGTTCGACCGCGTTTCCAAGAAGTCACTATAAAACGTGGTATAACAAAAACGCATCTGACATGGAATAACAAAAAAACGTAAATGAAAGCTAAACGTAATTTTGTCAATGGTTAAGTATGGTAAAAAAATTGACAATTATAAAAATGACAGCTAAACGTAATTTTGTGTATGGTTAAGTAGAGAATTTGATAATACAAATTTTGTAAGAAATATATAATCATGAGTAATTTGTATTCTCATACCCCTTTCCCTCCCCTGACATATTTTCCATGCAAATGTGTACCGCTTAACTGATCCGACTCAAAATTTGGAAACTTATTTTTTAGGACTCAGCCGGTAACATAGACGATATTCCCACCTATTCTTATACCCCTTCCCCTCCCCCTGACATATTTTCGATGCAAATCTGTACCGTTTGACCGATCGGACTCAAAAATTGGAAACTTATTCTTTAGGACTCGGCGAGTAACATGGGCGATATTTCCCCCCTATTTTTATACCCCTTCCCCTCCCCCTGACATATTTTCGAAGAACATTTGTACCGTTCGATCGATCGAAAATTTGAAAACTTTAGGACTCGGCGGGTAACATAGGTGACATTTCTCCCCTATTCTTTTAACCTTCCCTTCCGCTGATATATTTTAGATTCAAATCTGTATCGTTCGTCCGATCGGACTCAAAATTTGGAAACTTATTCTTTAGGACTCGGCGGGTAACATAGGCTACATTTTCCCTCTACTCCTTCTGATATACTTTCGATGCAAATCTATACCGTTCGAAACAAACCTTTGTTTCCCCTAACAAATTTATTTTCAAATTAATCCTTAACCCGTGCAACGCCGGGTACGAACAGCTAGTATACTATAAGACTAAAATGAATCGAAAAAACTTTTTATAACTATATAGAACTGTTTTTGTGGCGTCGATCCATGTTTCTACTTAAATATTACATGTTTATAGGAAAATAACATTTTCCAGCGTTCAATTTAAATACCTAGTGAAGTTTCAATTAAACTAATTATATAAATCGGCTTGTAGCAGGAGTTGAAGCTTGCTGGGTATCAGCACTTACATAAACGTATTTCGTGGTGTTCCTTCATGAAGCCCGTATCGCCTGGTTTTGACAACATGCTGGTATACACGTTACACAAACTTAATCGAGAAAATGTAAAAAGTATATTTTCTGCTAAATGCTTCAACTGGAAATCATATCGACAGGTAATTATAACTGTAATAGTTCTGATATCTATAATAATAATAATAAGAACACAATTAGTTTCTAGAGAAACTTCATACATTTTTAGGTACAGGTTCGATATTTATATACACTTTAATGTAATGAAGGGTTCCATCCGATTGGATTTTAAAATATTCTCAGTGGATAGTATGACCAATCACTTTGAATCCTATTATTGAATGTGATAATGATACACCTACCCTGTATGATCTACTACTAAGAATGTTAATTATTGATGACTTGCCTGTTTTAAAATCTATTTGCGAATAAAAATGATTATTAAAAATAGCAAGCAACCGTTTTTCATATAGATTAATGTTTTACGTGGGTATGGAAAAATAGTCAAAGGAAAACGTCCTCTAAAAATACAAAAGGGGGACATAGGTAGCCGGTGGCGGGCTCGGTATTGTCGAGTTTGTTGTCGTATGGGGGACTACACAAAGTACTGAAAAATTAAAACGGAATCTTCGACTCATTAGCGACTATTGAAAGATTTTTTTTAAACAAGTCAAACTTGATGTAATCAGCCGTAGAAATATCCGTTTATCCGTGACTATATAAATATGTTTGAATATTTCTTTAATGATAGATAGTTTTTAAATTTAATATTATTTATACTGTATGGGCGAATGAATGAGGAAAGAATGGTAAGAAAGATATATACCTAATGCAAGTGTTGATGCCGCCAGAAAGAGAGGGCGACCGCGGAAGACGTGGCATGGCTCAACAACTGGCGAGCTTGCATGCGAAGATGTATGAATGTGGATGAGGCGAGAGTTGTATGTCAGGACAGAAGAGTGTGGCGCTCTATCTTCTCTGTCTACCCCCACGGGGAAACGGCGTGATGGTAAGTTAATTAGTTAGTTACTGTTATTATCTTTGCTTAAAATTTTCCATTATTTTTCTCTTAACTATATTCACTTTTGAATTTTTGGCTTATTATCAATTTAGTTTTACTGCTGTCTCACATAATTGCATTATGATTATCGCATATTAGTTTTTCTTTTTCTTATATATAGGTCCATAGTTTATACTACTTACTATTTAGTATATTTTAAATATAATGGTACTCCTCTCCTACTCATGAGTTATATTACTCATATAGAAGAGAAATACCATTGAAAAAACTGTCACTATCATCTAAAATATCGCTATAAAAAACATGTATTGGAAAAATTAAAAATAAAATTAAAAAAAATGTGGGATATAAAAGCAAAGACAGCAGTTTCTAAAAACTATATTTCATATAAAATCTCGAATTCAGTACATTCTAAATGAATTGTCCTCGATGAATGCATTAATTTTTTTTTGCTTGCTTTTATATCCCACATATATATTTTGATGGTCTAAGATCATAACCTAATATAATAAATCTTTTACTGTATATTTTGCGATTTATTTGACCGTTATGCACTGCGTCCATCGCTATCGCTAAAACTGATTATTATCCATGGCATATAGAAACTCACTTCGTGGTTATAATTAGTATATTTGTAAATAGGCATCGACAGTTACAATTATTTCAGTGCAACCTACTTTACTGGCTAGTGTTTGGGCATCGTCCTCCATACCTGACGATTGACATTCAATTACGTGTGCGCTCGGTAACAATGTTATTCATAATTTGTCTTTGCTTATTACCTGGCAGCCATTCTGTCACATCAATATTCTTACTATTTTCAAACTAAGCTAAACGCTTGTGCTATGAAAATAGGACTAACTTGCTAGTCTGGAGTGAGGTTCGAACCCGCGACCTTTGGATAACGAGGCGAGTGTCCTAACCACAAGACCAACAAGTTACTCTCATTCTATTCCACAACCGAGTTTAATTAAATATTATATATTTTACTATACGAGTTTCGAGAGTAACTTAATCTCTCATCGAACTACTTAATAATACTTTAATCTTCACTTGTTGATGAGAGATTCTGTCACTCTTGGGTAGCAAAAAATATAGTATTTAATTAAACTCAAGTAGAGAAAACAAAGTATCATTCCATCCATTTAATGTAATTTTTCATTGCATAATTTATTATATGTGTAATTTTACGTTGACATCGAAATGTAGATTTAAAAAAAAATCTTGTTAATAATGCAGTATAGTGTTTTACTTTGGTTTAATATTCGAGTCATCAAAGTTGTTGTGTTTATTATCGAGTAAAAGAATAAACCGTTACGTTACCGTTAAATAAATCTCATACAGCACTGACATAACCGTTACGTTACCGTTAAATAAATGTCATACAGCACTGACATGACCGATCGCTCCTTATAGATGCGTCAGGGTCTTTCGCTGCAGTGCAAGAAAGCAGGTTGCAAGTTCTCAGAAATAAAGTTAGGACAAGATTTACGGCTTAATACGTAATAACCTTAACAAGATTAAAGATCTTGGAAGTTGGGGAACGGTGTGCCGCCCCATGTGTTCTGAGGAACGTGGAAACAAGTAGGCTGCAGTGAGAGGGGCTTGTAGCAGAGTAGATCAGGGCATGCATATTTACCGGAAAACGGCATTACCAGTAAATCAGTATAACTCCGCCGGTTAAGTAAATGCCGGTTTCCAGGTAGTTTGCTGGTTAAAGATGTCAAAAAATTGATGCTCGTATTACATTATGATATAAAACAAAAAAATCGAGAAAACAACTCATTAAAAAAACAAAGTGTTAAATTTTTATTTTACGGAAAAATTAATTATTATATTATACAATTAGTTATCTATAACGGATCTCTACTATCAAATGTTCCTAATTATAACACAGGTTATATGTTGTCGCATCCATTTATTTACTAATCCATTTAATGCATAATTAATATCTAATGGTTATAATAAAATCGATTTCTTTGTAAAGAATCAAAACGAACTATTTACTCTTTTTTAAATAATACACAATAAAGCAATAAATTAAAATATATACGGTATTAAAATAAGATATTATTTAAAACTCACTGACCCTTCAGATTACGTAATCACCATTTTAATGATTGATGAAATTATACGAAATGCTGAAAGAGTTGATGTATAGTGCCACTGGATTTCACGAAACATCAGAAGATACTAAAAAGTGTTTTTTTGTAAGACAATAGTTGCCAAAGGATGACTAATAATCAATAAAGTACCGTTTATTTAACTAGTGATTTTTGCGATGGTTAGTGTCGGATCCCCAAAGAAAGTGCACGTATTTATCACGCTGAAGTAATTTTCATGAAATTCCGGGTAAATGAACTATACAACAAAATATTCAACGATACTGCTTTTTTAAAAATATGTTCGCATAATATACCTACTAGTTTAAATACCGGTCCGGTCGGTCATCCGAAATTATCGGTACTGAGGTATTTATTTACCGGTAATTTGGTAATAATATTTAGCCATATTTACCAATAAGTAGGTTTACCGAAAACCGTAGATGTCATACGTCAGAATAGGGTTAAGATCGAGGGGTAGACTAAAACATAATGGTATTAAGATAAAACCTGAGATACGTGAGTGCCCGGCAGACCATACCAAAACAGGTATGTGTAGGAATGGATGGCGTACTGTCACGATTGCTGTCGCATACTTTGTGGTACCATTAGGCCGCTTAGGAAGAAGAAACAAAGAATTTTTTGAAACAACAAACATAGATACACTCATTAAAAAATGTGAGATTACTGACAAGTGATGAAATAGTAAAAGCACATTTATTGATAAAATGTTACAATAGAAGGCATCCGCGATGATAGAGATGATGCATGTATAAATAATAAAGTATATTTATGGAATCACTTTATTGCATTAATATTAATTGATTAATTCAATATAGATATTTATTGAATTAATTCATTAAATATAAGAAAACTAGATAAATCTTCCACGAAGAATAAGATGATTAAGGATGGCCTTTAAGTATAGGGATGTTAATTATAAGATTCTCCTCATTTGTATTGCCGAGGTTTCACTAAACAATGGCAATGTTGAAAATTTCGAGCCCAAATCAATGCCGATAATTTCGACCTCATCAATTACAACTGCGACATGAACGGATACATAAATATTATGCCTCTATCAATCAGCTGGTTCGGTAGTGTCAGTACGGGCATTCAGTGAGAAGATGATATACCTATGGACTTTACCTATTGCGTAACCTTTACAAGTTACGCATTAACATGACAAAATGCACTTTGTTCGTAAATATTCATACATAATATAATAAATATCATCAAAATGAAGTATTAATCATCACACATGAAGCAAAAAGAAATAGAGGAGAAGAATCTGAAGAATGTTCAGTTGGACGAAACGGTGACCCGGAACAGGGAATCGTGGAAAAGAAAAGTAAGGAGAGCCGGCCCCAAATGATATGGGAAGCGGGTGAAAAGGAAGAAGACCATGTAAACACATTACAAAAATACCCAGGCTTGAGAATCCTACAGATGTATTGTGACATCACCATAAATCGAATCTGGAACATCAGTTTTATTTTCAAGTCAAAAGTTAAACAAAAACCTTGGTAAAATAAATCATTTATTTATTTATTTATTTATTCATTTATTCATACGCCAATCGGCTATATACATTGATTTTACAAAAATAATAGACTTAAATGAATGGATTAGAAAAATTGCACATATATAAAAAAACAATACTAGCATAGTAACAACATGGTATAATCATATAGGGTTGAAGGTAATTTTAATACTGTGATAACAATCTTTTTGCCGCTGATGAGAATGAGACGTATGATTCATCGAAGAAGTTGATATCAACACAGTGGCTATTCACCAGATTGGCAATCCTATTTCTTGGGCCAATGTACACGTAACTTTTTGTGGATTTAGTGGTTTCTAACAATCTACGCACTCTTAGATCCGGCCTAGCAGTGATAATGCCAAATTGTTCCAGGATCTCGGGCGAGTCAATCTGTCCATTGACAGATTTGTAGAAGAAGGTCAGATCAGACAATTGTCTTCGAGTGATTAGTTTGCTGATTCTAAATCTGTTATATACGGTCTCAATATCTCCTGGTGATCGTGTACGATAGGCGATGCATTTACATAGTTTGCGCTGTATTCTTTCGAGCTGATTGATTAGTTTATTGGTATACGGCGACCAAATGACAGAACAGTATTCTAAAATCGGTCTCACAAGACTGTCGAATAGTCGTACCAGCGTGTAGACATTGCTGAAGTCCTTCCCAGCTCTAATGATGTAACCAAGAGTCTTGAAAGCTTGTGACGCAACTTTCTCCACGTGGCTTGAGAAATTCAGTTTATGGTCCACAATAACGCCAAGGTCCTTTGCCGAGGTGACTATCGGGAGATGATGTCCATCAATGAGATAATTAGCCTGATATTGATTTCGTGATCTAGAGAATGACATTACTGAGCATTTACCGATGTTCATTGAGATCGTGCTGAAGAATTTCTAAGTCTTGGTCATTCATGATTCTTCTGAAAATTTTCATGTCATCTGCATATAGTAGGTAATCGGATAGTTAATTGTCTGCGATGTCATCGATGAAAATATTAAAGAGAATCGGACCAAGATGTGACCCTTGAGGGACCCCAGAGCATACTTCATACTCTTCAGAGATAAATCCATTAACTCTGACTAGTAGGAATCTGCCAGTTAGATACGAATGGAACCACTCTAATGCTGTGCCTCTCACACCATACAGACCGAGCTTGTCAATCAGGATTCCGTGGTCTACCATGTCGAAAGCCTTACTGAAATCTGTGTAGATAGCATGTACATCCACCCCCTGGTTCAGAGCATTGAGTATGTAGTTAATGTATAGATACAGATTCGTTGTTGTAGATCTGCCACCGAAGAAGCCATGCTGCTTTGTAGTAATTATATTTTTGAATGCAAATGTAAGTTGAGGAAGAATTAGTTTCTCGAAAAGCTTTGACATGGCAACTTGTATACATATCGGGCGGTAGTTAGTTACCTCAGACCTAGTAAAAATCATATTTAAATATGCCGGTAAATTGGTGAAATTTTGATTGTAAATTTTTTCTACTAATGCGTTCATTCAAATAAATTGTGTTTTGTAAATTATATCCCTGTTGGTTGAAGTATTTTTATTTTTATCTCACTTTATTTGTACGCATAATGTACCTACTTGGGAAATATTATTTAAATTTTCTCCGCGATTTCATAGCCCATATTCATATTGTTTGTTTGTTCCACATTGAATATTCAAGGGGTGCCGAATAGCATTTGTTTCTGTTATGTTTCTGGGTAGGTAATCATTAATTTGCTTTTCCGTTTGTGACTGTGAATTCCAAATTGTGATTGTGAAACCAAAATGCTGATTGTGAAACCCTCGTTAAATGTTCTGCGTCAGATCTATTAAGGTGGTGATGGTGAAAATTATTGGTATAAAATAAAATCATATATCGAAAATACTCTTTATGTCGTTTATAGTATTTTTATATAACGGATTTCGTGATATCTTTTATACAAATTAAAAAATTATGTGAAATAATATTATGACAAATGTAATGCCGTATCTTTCATTAAAAATACCAGTCTGTTTTTATATTACCTTAATCCTTGTTTAAATAAAAATACAGATCATTTCTTGGCTGTTACGTCAGGTTTTATTTTCAGACATAGTAGGTATTCTACAACTTCGTGTTAAATAAAGTTTTGTACGATAGTCGCCGTATATTATTATTTATTAACCCGTTAAAAATTACGGAAAATTGATTCGCGTCTTTACTAAGCCCTAATATATATTTTGGCGGTCCACGGAGAGGCAGCCGTAGCAATATGCGTTAAGAGGCCGGTTCTCATTTGCTGGCGCGGGGTTCAAGCCCCATCTCCGGCCGTTTAATTTGTTTTTTAGCCGTGAATTCTAACGAAATTACACGAAGTTGCGGACAGACGGAAGGACAAAGAAATTATTATATTATGTTTGATAAAAATTTAGTGGATTTTATATGTTTTACATATTATAACCAATTCTGACAGAGTTGAAATATTTACTCTGAGTATCGCTATGACTCACATCCACTATTCATAAGCGGAATTAGATGTGCACAAAATTTAATTAGATAATAATTAATAACGATTGTTTTTGGAACATCAATTATAATTTAACTCAAAAGCGAGTGTTTTTGATGACATCAGCAGACTTTACATGGCTCTTAATTTTGTAGAAAGTAATATGATATTTTGTGATATTTGGATGAGGAATTTTGAAATATTTCGTTAAGATATTTGAAGGGAATAAGGAGTGAGAACGGAAATTAAAGCAAGCAAATTCACTGAAGTTTTAGAACAAGATACAGAGGTGATATTCGAAGGGTAGAGAAATGTTAAGAGCGCTCTACTTATTTTATTTGTAAAATATACAGTGTTTCAATAATATGCTAAGCAATAATACAAATATAACCAAAAAATTAAACCAATCACTAATTCTTTCTTGGCGGCCCTCGTAGCACAGCGGGCATGACTCTAACTTCTCACACCTAGGGTTCCGGTTCGATTCCCGGTGGGGTCAAATTGATATGTGTGCTTTACTCAAGCCTGGGTGTCTTGTGATATTTTTCGCTTCTGTAATTGGGCCTCTTGGCCTGTTGAAGAGTAAAATAAAAAATAAATAAAAACAACGCACGAGTGACACAGTGCAAGTTTAGCAAGCAATGTGAGCAAAGCAAAGCAAAAATAATCTTATGTACCTATGAATTCTCCTTGCAATGATCTTTTAACTCGCAGGTGAGCATAAATATTCTTATAGGGTATTTCGTAGCTAGTACCAAAAACTTTGGAGGAGTTTTCTTCACTTCATTTTGAATAGAAAATATTATTTGTATTTTGGGTGAAATGTTACTAGTTAAGGATAGAAGCGATATCAAAATTTGCATTTTAAAAAAATATTTCTGATCTATCTTCACGTTGTAAACTAAAACGCGGGAGTGTCATGAATGTAAATTAAATCAAGTATTTCACTAAAAGTGTAAAGAATATTTTCTATTCAAAGTTGAGTGAAGAAGACTCCCACTGAATTTTTGCTACTAGCTACGAGACACCTGAATTTAGTTCACAGAAAGTTCCACGGTAATCCATACAGCTTACAATCTAACTGTACAAACACGACACATAGAAGCTAAGATCCTATGATTTTGGTCTCAGGTTAAAATATTGGCGAAGTTAGAATGCGAATTCGAACAAAATGTCCACAGGGATCAATGAAACAAACAACTACAGTTGGTAGTAGCCGATTGTTACTCTCACGAATTGTTTAAGAGAGACTTGACATTAACTAAATACTAGCTAATTCCTAAACGAAAAATGTTCAACTCAACAAAATAAGTAAATCGAACGTGGGATCGGCGAGAATTATGGGAACAATATCCAAAATGTGAATTAAAATTAAACTCGTAAAGTATTCTTTTGATTTTCTATAAATTATTTATAACAACAAATTATGACGTAATTTTAAAGCGTTCATTTTGCAATTAATCGATCTGGCTATCCTATTTACTACGTACGGATCATGAATATATTCGTAAATTACAAACACGTCCACATATAGGCACGGTCGCTTCAAACATACTTTGGATGTTCTAGAGTCTAGTGCTTTGTGTTCTAGGGTCAAAAAGCTTTGTACCACCGTTTTTTTTCTAGCCAAAAACAGCATTGTTGCAAATAAATTTGCCCTGTCATTTAGAAAACAAATACAATATATAATACAACATCGCATGCGCACGGAGAGAATCAAAATCAAAAACGTTCCCAACTTTCGAACATCTATGAATCACGTAAATACATCAGTTATAGCGGCTTCTATATATTCCGTATCCACAAAGTTGGAAAATATTCGACTTTCGCGCATGCGCATTCAGTTCCGTCTGTCAAGGTCTTCAAATTTTATTTTTTTATTTATTTATTTTATTTTGGGAAAATTAACAGCAAATCAACAATATTAACAAATATGAAATAATGGTTTTTAATATTTTGCCAATTACAAATTTTCCACTGAATATAGTAATTTACTTTAAGAGCGAGTGGAGAGGGTGGAGGGGAATGTGGGACGGGAGTAGAAGGGAAGATATAATGTACGAATTAGAATACGACTTTATTAGTATTTATGGATGTAATGCACAGAATAACATACATACTTACATACATATTATAAAGCAAGCGGATTGTTTTGAGGAATTTCTTTGCGTGACATTGAAAATCATGAATTGTGTAAGAGTATGTATAATTGAATCATAATGCGTAAAAGTTTTGTATCTCGACCATTTGCGGAAAACACGCATTCTGGATACTGGAAATATTTGATGGTAGGTATAAATTATTATCCAGCATCCTCTCTACAAAATGTTTCTGACCTGCCACATATATGTATCAAATAAAATTATGTAGGTAGTTTCCAATTCTAAGATTATTATTTATCAGAAAATACTTGCCTTTTCCCTGGGATGGGTAATCGTCAGGCATAATCTCTCCGTGCTTCTATTTCACTGCCAGGTCTAAATATCGTATATCTATGATGAAATCAGACTTACGAATGCTCGACGTACGAAATCCAACTGCAGCAAGTTCTATTTATGGTAATTAATAAAAGATTACTTCAATTTTTAGGCCATGTCAAAGTGACAGCTTAGAAAATGAGATTAGGCTGGACACGACTTTTTGCCGAAGACGAACTGGAAGAGTGTCTTATGTATGCATTACACCTGGCTGGAAAAAGCCCGTAATCAGCTGTGAAGGCGACCCGGGATTGAGACTTGTGAAAGTACGTTACGAAGCGTGTCTCATCTGATAAAAGCTACTATACATGGTATAAATAATACCAAACCTTTATTTTTTCCGCCTAAACAAATTAAGGTTTTCTTTGGTGGGGATGCGTAAAAAAATTTTAGCCCACAAAAAGCATTAGTTGCTGGCAGTCAGCCTCTGACTAAAGACGTACAGTTAGTGTCAGTTCTCTTGTCAATTGTTGTAAAATCCACAAAGAACCACCAGTTTGACAGTACCCAGTGAAAACCATTTACAAGATACAACAAGATTTCGAGGACCATTCTATAAGCATAAATGAGTAATATAGCTGCTTATAGCCGCATATTAGTGGAGAACTTGCGAACGAGGTGGGAGTAACCATTAGATCGGTGTATTCAATTTTGGACGAGGATTTAGGCTTGAAGAGATTTTCAAACCAGACATGATAAGTATGTAGCTCCATCACGATAATGCACCCGCTTATTCTTCGTACCTGATTCAGACTTTCATAGCCAAACACAAGCAAAGCATACCCCTGGCTTATCAGGCTCCATACTCTCCCCACAGATTTTTTGATATAAGTTAAAAATGCCACTGCCAATTTGAATCAAGAGTTGACATTATGCGGAACGCGACGGCCCAACTGAACAACATTCCAAAAGATGTGTTTCAGAAGTATTTACAACAATGGCTGGACGACTAAAAGTATAAGCATTACCAATGGGACGACTTGAAGGAGATTAGAGTAAGTAGGTATAGTGTATAAATGTATTTCTGTAGACCAAAGGTTCGAAATTTTTTGAACACAGTGGTATTATATCATTACTGGAATGAAGAAGGAAAGAAGTAGGAGTTTACGAAACAAAAGTTCAGCAAAAGTAATTATTCCTTGCTTTGTGGTATAAATATATTATAACCTAGTATTTTTTTTTGCATTCAATGTTTCGTGATACCTACCTTTCAGCTGAATTATAAATTTCCCTGCGTAACCATTTACCTTATTACCCCTCTAAGATGTTACGTAATTAGAAACTCACCTGAACGTTATGCTAATGATATAATTAATAATTAATTTCAAACTTTGTCAGTTCCACACTAAACTGTAATCTGGAAATAGCTAGACAGCTAGCAATATGGTGCTTGTCGCTAATATTCTACTTGGCATGTCAATGGTAAACCGCGTTTGGATATTCTGTCGGCAGACGCTTGTCAGATGAATTAAACGATAATGTGGACATTAATGGATGGAAGTGTGTTTGTGATATTATGGAGGCCCGTACGAGTATATTAGGTGTACATAATAATATAAACACAGCTATGAATTTCCCTCTTGCCAGTGTGATTCGTTATAATACCTATATTGTTATATAGTAAATACATGAAGTAAATGCATTTCAAAGAGATAAAAAAGGATTTTTTGTTGATTTTTATTTTATTTAAAAATATAATAGAAACCTGAAATGGTTTATGGATAACATTTTTAACATGATTCAATATAGGAATATAATAATAATTTAATTATATACAAAATCATTTTTTATAATTGGCCGAGTTTTAGCATTTTTGTCACATCTGTTTTGAATTTGTCAGTAGGAAGTTGTTTGGTCTGTTGTGGTAGGTCGTTGTATAGTTTTAATCCATTGCAAATTAGTGATTATCCTGTTTTTATTTTGGCGGTGTTATGTGATAGTTTTGAGCCGTTCTAGTGTTGTTTTGGTGTTTTTCGTATAATTTTATGTCTTCGTCTTGTATTTCGCTATTTGCTAGTTTGTAAATGATTTTAAGTGTTTCGATTTATGATTATCATTTCGGATGATTAGGATTATAATAAAAGTTGTAGGAGAAATTTGTTCTAGTTCCACAATCCATTTAGGCTTATTCCGAGTTTCACGTTATCGAGCAGATCGTTAACTAAACTTCATGGAACTTAAGCAATGATCAAATTTTATATTAATTAAAATCACTTTCACCTCCGTATTACGATTTTTAGAAGGTTCATTCTGATATCTATATTTAATTACAATTATCTTAATACAAATCATTTTTAAAGAATTTGGCCGTCATGTTAAATCTCTTAAGGAAATACTCCATCCCGGGAGCCAGAAATTTAGGTAGAAATTGAGTGATTTTTGGAAGGAGGTGATTATATTTTTTTATTGACACTTATTGAGGTACGTATTAAACAATTATTTTGTGGGAAAATTTTTGAAAAAAATGGTTTGTCCTTTTTGAGTATTTATTATACTCGTATTACCGGTAGGACAATACATACACAAAAAATCTACCTATCGAAAACGTTATATTTGCCGTTCTGACGACACGAGAGAGCGGTTCACAGGTCTGGGAGCGCTGGAAAGTGCGGTAGATTGGCGGAGGAATCAGAGGAGCCGGGTCCTATTGATTGGCGGGCATCCTCCGAAAAGGGGGTAGCCTGATGGCTCGGAGGATACAATGCCACACTTTTCTATCCTGGCTTTGCTTCGACCACATACACACAACTTCTTGTGCACGGTCTTCGGTTATTGAAGTTTTTAACAGAGTCATCCACCTATATTTGGTTTATCTAATCATGACAGACTTAATAAGGACTTTTGCGGACGCCTTCCGTTCCTACTGCCCTTAATAGTCGCCTTATATATTTCTTTACCATCCTCTCCTCGCTCATATGTTCCACATTACCAAATCATCTCATCGATCCTTTCTTTATTCTATCTACTGTGCTAGAGCCCGCAATACATCCATTTCTAATTTGTTCAGGCCTCACTCTATCGACCACAGATTTTCTACACGTGCATACCGCATTCGGTCAGGGGCGTGCAGTAAGAACGTTGCAGCATCACATGTACTTAAACGTATATTTTGAAAAATCTAACTAAAATCTCGTAATATTCCTATAAGAATTATTGTAATATAATTCATATTTTAATATAACATAATATTCTGTTACATAAATACTTTATTTAGAGGTTTTTTTTTCAAAATACATGTCTACTTAAAAGTCATGCTTCAGTGTACGCACTGCACGCGCCGTTATTCAGTCTACTTAAATGTTTTTTTCCCAATTCCAGGATTTATTTCTTTACATTAGAGTTGGCTAATTATAATTATATAATTAGAAGAATGTCAAAGGAAGCAAGACTAGCGGTACATAATGGCGTTCTAGTGCCAACCCTGATGTATGGAGGTGAAGCCTGGAATTGGCAAAGAAGGAATAAAAGTAGACTGAATGCGGTAGAAATGCAGTCACTAAGACGCTTGTGTGGAAAATCTTTGGTCGATAGAGTAAGGAGTGATCAAATTAGAAGTGAATGTAATGCTGGCTGTAGTGTCATAGATAGAATAAATGGCTGAGATGGTTTGATCATGTGGAACGTATGAACGAGGAAAGGATGGTTAAGAAAATATATGAGGCGAGAACAACCAACCGTAGAACTAGTATGAGAAGACGTATGAATGTAGCTGAAGCAAAAGTGGTGTGCCATAATAGAAGAATTTGGCGCTCTATCCTCTTTGCATGCCCCTCCGGGGAAATGGCGTAATGGTTAATTAGTTAGTTAGTTAAAAAAAACAAATTATTGTCCCTAATTAATTGTTTTTAATTAGTGTCAGGAATAATTTGGAATTCTTAAAGAATGTGAAAATTACATAATGTGGAAATATTTTAATAATTATGTTTCCGAAACATGTAGTAGTGATATTCTCAAATAAAATTAGTAGGAAAAAATTAAAAATAGTAACTTTATTCGTAGTAATAAAAATAATATGTGTTTGTCGTACACAGACCGCTAAAATAGATAAGTATGAAATAACATAAATTCCTTGTTCACAATTTTGCCCCGCGTTTGGTACCAATATGTTCGCCTTGTTTAAAAAAAATACTATGAGCTTGTTAATTTTAACACAATTATGAAAAAATCGAACTAGGTAATTATTTAAAAAAGTCTTAGCAAATAAATGCGCTTATTATTAATATTAAAATACGTTACAAATAACGTATTTTGTAATACTAAAAAGTATTACAAAATACGTTTTTGCTTAAGGGGCTCAGTTTGAAACAAAATAAAAAATATCTCTTGTTTACTAAGGGATTTAATTATGCAAGAATAAATAATTTAACTGCGGTATAAATGTGTCTTAGACGCGAAGGAAACATGCTTCCGCTTAATTTAGTTTATCTTGGTACATATTTTATACTCTGTGTTTTAATATATATTGAGTTTATAACATGATATTTATGTATGTAAGTATCTATACCTATAAAACTTAATGTCTGTCTGTCTGTCTGTCTGTCTGTTTGTCTGTTTGTCTGTCTGTTCTCTATAGAAATCCACATCGTTTGTCCGATTCGATTCAAATCGATGCATACTTATGCTTTGGGACCCGGCGGGTAACAAAGGCAACATTTCCCCCCTATTCTCATATCCCTTCCTTTCCCCCTGACATATTTTCGATGCAAATCTGTACCGTTTGACCTATCGGACTCAAAATTTGGAAATTTGGAAATTATTCATTAGGATTCAGTGGGTAACGTAGGCGATATTTTCCCCCTATTCTCATACCCGTTCCCTTCCCCCTGACATATTTTCGATGCAAATCTGTACCGTTTACCTATCGGACTCAAAATTTGGAAATTTGGAAATTATTCATTAGGATTCAGTGGGTAACGTAGGCGATATTTTCCCCCTATTCTCATACCCGTTCCCTTCCCCCTGACATATTTTCGATGCAAATCTGTACCGTTTGACCTATCGGACTCAAAATTTGGAAATTTGGAAATTATTCATTAGGATTCAGTGGGTAACGTAGGCGATATTTTCCCCCTATTCTCATACCCGTTCCCTTCCCCCTGACATATTTTCGATGCAAATCTGTATGTACCGTTTGACCTATCGGACTCAAAATTTGGAAATTTGGAAATTATTCATTAGGATTCAGTGGGTAACGTAGGCGATATTTTCCCCCTATTCTCATACCCCTTCCCTTCCCCCTGACATATTTTCGATGCAAATCTGTACCGCTTGACCGATCGGACTCAATATTTGTAAACTTATTCTTTAGGACTCGGCGGGTAACATAGCTTACATTTCCACTCTCCTCCTTTACCCCTTCCCCTCCTTCTGATATATTTTCGATGAAAATCTATACCGTTCGACCGATCGGACTCAAAATTTGAAAACTTATTCTTTAGGACTTGGCAAGTAACATAGGATATATTTCCTCCCTCCCCTTTTACCTTTTCTCCTCCCCCTGATATATTTTCGATGCAAATCTTTACGGTTCGAATCAAACCTTTGTTTCCCCCCACAAATTTATTTTCAACTTAATCCTTAACCCGTGCAACGCCGGGTACGAACAGCTAGTTTAAAATAAATGATAAAATAATATCACAATATATTAATTATACATTATTATACCGTATTTATCATATAATAATATAAATAAAATAATAATAATTAAATTAAGAAATTACATATTAACTATTCAGATAGTTATACAATTGTAATGTAAAATAATGAAATCTTTTAATTTCTTGGTTAAAAATGATGAGAAATATTAGAAATTCTGAAAAATGTTACTTGATGCAACTTCATTCGAAGTAAAGTATCTACTATGAAAATTACACATACAATACAAACATGAAAGAATCAGAAAAACAAATTCAAATCATTTTGAAAGGAATATTTAAATATTTTTAATTAAGAAAAATATTCTCATTTCCGTTAAGGAATAAAGACAGATACTCCGGATTACGTTCCTATTTACAATCGCTGAAGTTTTAATGAAGTTGTTCTCCGCAGATTATGATTAAATTCAGTTTGTTAGAAAGTAATGATAAGTAAGAACAATTCTTTTCTCTTAGAAGGTTGGTAGGAAACTCTACAATTACAAAGTTTAATGAGATTTGCAGTTGTTAGACCAATGTTAGACCGTTTTCCTTCATAAAGTATGTTCTTGGAAACAATAAAGTATACATTGACAGATAGCGTTAGAAATAATTGAATAAATGATTAAACAGTAAGAGAGCGCGAAGGTACTGAGTTTGTAATATTTTATGGTGTCGAATTTGATATTATGTAATTTTCACATTCTTTAAGAATTCCAAATTATTCCTGACACTAATTAAAAACAATTAATTAGGGACAATAATTTGTTTTTTTAACTAACTAACTAATTAACCATTACGCCGTTTCCCCGGAGGGGCATGCAAAGAAGATAGAGCGCCAAATTCTTCTATCATGGCACACCACTTTTGCTTCATCTACATTCATACGTCTTCTCATACTAGTTCTACGGTTGGTTGTTCTCGCCTCATATATTTTCTTAACCATCCTTTCCTCGTTCATACGTTCCACATGACCAAACCATCTCAGCCATTTATTCTATCTATGACACTACAGCCAGCATTACATTCACTTCTAATTTGATCACTCCTCACTCTATCGACCAAAGATTTTCCACACAAGCGTCTTAGTGACTGCATTTCTACCGCATTCAGTCTTTTATTCCTTCTTTGCCAATTCCAGGCTTCACCTCCATACATCAGGGTTGGCACTAGAACGCCATTATGTACCGCTAGTCTTGCTTCCTTTGACATTCTTCTAATTATATAATTATAATTAGCCAACTCTAATGTAAAGAAATAAATCCTGGAATTGGGAAAAAAACATTTAAGTAGACTGAATAACGGCGCGTGCAGTGCGTACACTGAAGCATGACTTTTAAGTAGACATGTATTTTGAAAAAAAAACCTCTAAATAAAGTATTTATGTAACAGAATATTATGTTATATTAAAATATGAATTATATTACAATAATTCTTATAGGAATATTACGAGATTTTAGTTAGATTTTTCAAAATATACGTTTAAGTACATGTGATGCTGCAACGTTCTTACTGCACGCCCCTGACCGAATGCGGTATGCACGTGTAGAAAATCTGTGGTCGATAGAGTGAGGCCTGAACAAATTAGAAATGGATGTATTGCGGGCTCTAGCACAGTAGATAGAATAAAGAAAGGATCGATAACTTTTGATTGATGGAAAAAAATGATTAGATGGAATGCAATATGTATAAGTGAAATCATATATTAGCCCACACAACATTATGTGTGGAACTAAATTATTAAGATAAATAAATAAATATTTTTAATATTCAAGCAAAATAAATACCTAATTCATCAACGTCGGTTCTTCATGAACAGTTATTGCAATTCCAAGCCGAAATAAGAAAAAAGAGCACTAATGTGCAAAAATAAGCATTTGCGCTCATTACTGCTACATTTATAAAAAAGGTCAGAAAGAACAAAAACGATTTATAATACGAAATAAGGAAATTTTGAATAAAAAGTATCGTAAATAATAATTAAGATTGATAAAAATAACAATTTGAATCTAAAACAATTTTATTATTATGAATAATGTAGGTACCCGAAATAAAACGCTTTGTACTTTATATTTTTAATTTCTGTACTCATGTTTTGGTGCTATTCCTGATACTTTTAATAATTTGCTACTTGTAACTTATATTGTTTAATGTATGTTCTTTTTAATTTTATGATATATTTTTTTATGTAAAAGCCTATACGCATTGCTGCTCGTTACCTACTCTACATTTTTAATTTTTATACTCATGATTTGGTGCTATTCCTGAAACTTCATATTTCGCTACTTATAGCTTATATTGTTTAATGTTTGTTCTTTTTAATTTTATGTTATATTTTTAGGTAAAAGCCTATACACATTGCTGCTATTTACTTTATATTTTTAACTTTTATACTCATGTTTTGGTGCTATACAGGTATTGTTTAATGTATGTGCTTTTTGAAATTTATTTTATACTCTTTATGTAAAAGCCTAATGGGCGTAAACAAATAAATAAATAAATAAATAAATAAAAGCAAAACATCAAGTGTTCCAACATTTATTCTTAATCCAATTTTGGTAACCCGAACCTAAAATTTGAATCCCGAAAGCTTCAGATTTACATGTACTAATTCCGCAATTCATAAATTCTGTTTACTGAGCTGGGATTGGATTCCCTACTCATGACGGAGGAAAGCGATCGTAATGAACTCTCAACCTCTTTACCATACTCCTCCACTTTTCTCGACATCCCGCGTGTAGGAGTTATCAGCAAAGAAGTGTGTGTTATTTTTGCCAATTGGTCGGTCCAATCGTGGAGGATCTTATTCTTCTTCTCCGTCCTTCGACGTAGTTCACATTAATAAGCTTTTTAAAGCAATCTACCCTTATCGCTTGTGTCAGATATTCTATATGTGTAAGACGCCCTGAATGCGTTTAGAAGATCTGCAGTATGCTTGTATAAGATGTCGTGTAAAATGGCTAAAAAATTGTAAGATACTCATTCAAATAATAGTCTAACGAAATTAAATACATTTTTTAATAAAAAACAGTTTATTTAAACCACTATTGATTGTAAATCAACGTGTTTCAAGCCTAATGGTGCCCTGCTCAGATGGCATTCTATACTTAAAATAAAAATTGGAAGTATAGACATAAACAGATAACCAAAGTAAATATATAAGTTGAATAATTAATTTGATAAATCATAAATCAATTTGTAATGTAATGTGTTTGTGATTTGTATGTGGTAAAATTTGCAAAAATTTTAC
Organism: Agrypnia vestita; assembly: GCA_016648135.1. Classification (NCBI taxonomy): domain Eukaryota; kingdom Metazoa; phylum Arthropoda; class Insecta; order Trichoptera; family Phryganeidae; genus Agrypnia; species Agrypnia vestita. The sequence goes on from JADDOH010008852.1 coordinate 64,260, forward strand.
TTAATATGTTTAAATAGCAATAATTATACTGAATTTTCTAATCACTTTTTTGAAACAAACAATTCTTTTGATAAGGGCTTAGAAATTTTATACGCAAAAAACGTAGTGTTATAATTATATTAATTAAAAATAATGTTATTAGCAAATAAAATGTAGGTATATATATTTTAAATAAATAGACATGTGAACACGGTATGCGTGTTGCATTAATATTCTTACTATTTTCAAAATAAGCTAAACGCTTGGGCTATGAAAATAGGACTAACTTGATGGTGTCCTGGAATGGATCTCGAACCACCAACCACCAGATCACAAGGTAAGCATTATGACCTCACTCATAAGCTATTATAAATAACCAAATCCTATTTGCAAATATGCAACTTTTAAAATTGTTTCCTCTTTTGTTCCTAATTGGTTATTTAAATATTAATTTATTTTTAAGTTTAAGTTTTATTTAAGTTTATCTATAAACATACAATTTTTATTTTTATTGTATTATATCCTGATAAAGACACCATTAGCCCCATGTTGATTTATCAATAAATTGTACTTTAAACCTAGTGTTTTCTTTTTATTAATAATATGCTTTGTTGTGACAAAGTTATACTTCGGTTATTGAAGAAGTTTAAAATATTTCCTAATCAGATAATTGTATTAAATACATGACTTGTATTGAACGTGGGCTGCTAGTGGATAATTCAACTAGTTTTTATAAATCAATTTTGGTTTTAAAAATACCTATACATTATTTTTCATATTTTAACTACCATAAAAGCATTAAGTATTTATTTTACAGTCTATTTATATAGGTACATCCAATTTTAATTTTCAGTATATTATATCTTGATGAAGGGATGCTATCCTTATGTTGATTTATCAATAAATAGTACATTAAAATAGTGTCTTCCTTTTATTAATAATATGCGATGTTGCCACAGTTATTTTATTGTTATTGAAGAAACTAAAAATATTTCCCATAATTTTAAAGCTTAAAGCCCAGGACTTATACTGAACGTAGGCCGCTATAATTTTACTAGTTTTAATAAATCAATTTTGGTTATAAAAACTCCTATACATTATTTGTCGTATTTTAACCACCATAAAAGTACATTTTTGTTTATTTTTAATAATATATACTGTAGGAAAAATATCCACAATCGCTCATTATTAACCAAAATTCCGTGGAACAGTATTTAGGATGCGGTTCAGAATACGGAACTTAGTCTCCCGAACGTACAATTTCATTACATTTTGATGAAACCTTAGTTCACTAACTTCAAATTACCGTCATGCAACAAAGTTACATTGTATTACCAAAATGCAAGCCTGCAGTGAACTCCACTGGTTTAAAAATATTCAAAAACGTTCACATCAAATTCTGCGTATGTTTTTGATAGGTAGGTACATAGTGTAATTTTTTCATCAATAAATTTTGTAATTATTTGTTTGATTATAACTATGTTAATTAATTAACAAAAATGTAATTCTGAAAACAATTTCATTAATTAGCTAATCAGAGCGGCTGGTACATGGTGTAACATTTTGAAAGGCGTGATGAGGTCGGTTATTCTGAGAAGAAAAGGAAAAGCGAGAAAAGAGGATTCATTAACGTGTTGCGTAAACTTTGTAGAGAAAAAATATACCAGAACATAAATAATGTGAATATTTCATCAAAATTAGTAATATTCACATTATGTATTTTCTTACTAAATTCCATGAATTATTTTCCCAGAATATCTTCCTTATTACTTCAAAAAGAAGATAAATTTTATAATTATTATAAGTTAAAAAAATCAAATTAAATAATAACAAAAGTAAAATAAAAATATTATTTGACAATAAATATAAAGATAAACTTGTACAGGAAACAAAAAAAATTAACGGTTCTAAAAAGTATCGATTCATTTAATTCATTTTAATATAAACCTATCCATTAAAGGCAATACATATATATTAAATTGTTATTAAAAAGATTCATAAAATAATATTGAAAAAAATTTGAAAATTTTTTATACGTATGTAATGTTTTTTTCTAACCCTATTATAGTATTTATGTTTCACCAATATCTACGATCTACTACAATACAAGCAGTGAGGAACACAAAATAAATAAAAAAGCAAGAAAGATCAAGAAGAGTGTTACCGCCATTTAGAACGCTGGTGAAATGGATTAGATCATCCCTGCTTCCGCCCTCGTCCTTCTTTTTTGTAATTTTTTTAATTTTGCTGTGTTTGAAGAAGAAATTCTAAATTCATTTATAATTTTCGAAAGACTTCGAAAGAGTTCCTATTCTTTTAAATTCTCGTGACAAAAGACAATACACAATACAATAGTACACAGATTTCTTAATATTTAATAATAATATATGCTAAGTAATAATAATAATAATGATGAATTAAAATAAATCAAACACAAGGATACATATAAATATCAAATAATAAACTGAAAAAATTATTTTGCCGGAACCTGGAATCGAACTCTCTGTCTATCGCGGACAGCGTGTTAGCCATTTCAGTACCCCGGCCAATCAATAATTCGTCAATACATGATTATTATTGAAAAACAATTAAAATTACATATTATTTAATATTCGAGGCACTTTAAAGCAAGATACTTCTAAATTTTAATTTTCATACGTCAATTTATTTTTTCTGCGGGCAATGATTTTTTTTTACAATATTAAGGTCAGTGATAGCATCCACGGAGAGAGATCACAATCATTATCATCATCATTATGGATGTATATGACCATCATCTATATATTTAATAGATATTTATAATTGTATGTTCAGGGTGACGTTTGTGCGCAGGTGTTACGCCTCTATCTAACTATAACAGCATAATTTTGAATTTAGTTCTTTCTGTACTATACCTGTATCACCAGAAAAAGCTATGATAAAGCAAAGTTTACGATTTGTAAGTTGCAATTACGTATGATTATTAAGAAAAAAAGGAAGAAAAGTGAAATAATGTTAGCAGCTAGTCGCCTGTTAAACTTCAACAAACAATATTCAGATGAGTGCACCGATATCTGGTCTACCCATCTCTCTAATCTACATTTTATATTAGCAGTATACCTAATTTATAATAAATAGGAAATAATTATAAACTCAGTATACATATCGCACAATTAACTAACTTTTGGGTATCTTTTATCCGGAATATTTTATTTTTTCATTTTGAGCTTTCTACGCACACTGCTCTTCCGGCGTCCCTTACCCAGCAAGACTGTGAAGTAATAAAATGCTGTCCTTAATATAATTTGTACAAATAAAAAGTACATTTTACTGTACTAGTAACGATACAGCAGAATATTTATTTTCATTAAAAAGGCTCGAGATCCAGCAAGGGTTGTCTCTTGTATTGTTGATAATAATGTTGTGTTATAAAGTTTACAATTCTGCTGGTAAATTTTTGTATTGTAAATTGTTTTGTAAATTTTAAAAATTTATATTGCTATAGAAAAGAAATAAAGAGTGGGAAAATTGTTTTGTAAATTTGAAAACTTATATTTCTATAGAAAATAACAAACAAATCGTACCTTTGTTGTATATTGTTATTGGAATAATTACCTTTACTTTAGAATACGATTCCTCAGTTTTAGTAATACCAAAAATAAAAAAATAATTAAATTAATATCAATGTGGTTAATACAAAGTTTGCTATTTTATGAAATTAAATTTTAAAGAAAAATTAATAAAACAAAAAAAAATATATGTAAATAAATAATTATGTCTTACCACAAAGTTATACGCGTCAAAACATTTATTTTAAAATTGACTTTTGTTAATTAAATTAACCTTTATCTACTAACATCAACTATTCTAATTTCGAATGTTCATCCATAACGTACTGAAATTACAACAACAGCACTGACGAGCCGCTAATGAGACGCGGCCGTGTGTGACATTCAATTTCAATTAGCCGGCGGCTCAGGCTACATGCAACGGTCGCGCCGCCAAACTTTACGGTTTTGACATTTTTTCTACATTAATTTAATAATTATGTCCCTTGATTTTTCACGGATTTACGGCTAGTAAGTATATTGTGTACGAAAAATAATAATTTTGCAAGGCGACAGACGTTCGATATTTATACTACTTTTTAAAAATGAATAAATTCATCGTTTGATTATTTTCGCGCAGTCGAATAATTACTTATATTTTACTGAATTTGAGATTTTATTGGAAACATAGCGTATAAATTAAAAGAAAACATGATTTTGGAAGGGATAGGTATACGAAATCTAGAATTCAGTCAAATGAATCATCTCTATGACTGCAATCAAAACATTTTTAATTTTTTTTGGATATTGCTGCTTTTGCTTTTATAACCTAAATATATGGAAAATAATATGCCTGTAAGGAGGTATTTTTCATTTGTTTTATTATGTTTTATATTTTCACGACTGATTTTTACTGTCACGGCGAGTCTATTGTTTAAATTTTTTGACTATCTATAAAAAGTAGTAAATATTTTTCTTATTAATTTATCTGGTCATGACCGATTAACCGGTTACTAAGAAAAACAAAAACCTGTTTTTAAAAAAAAATGATGTCCTACTTTGAAACACAATAAAGGAGTTTAATAAAATGAGTGAATTAATTCAAAGCCTATTAAATTTTTAACACCAAAGTATTTACAAGTATTCATTATTTTATTTTATTTTTAAAAATAATTTTAAAAACTAGTCGATGTTTGTGGTAGGTATACCTCAAGGTTCTGATTATTGGCGCTTTTCGCTTTCGGGATTTTACTTCGTAATTCACTGTGTATGTATTTAGTATTTGGGGGATGATGTGTGAGGTTGTAAAGATGGATGTTGATGATGAGGTCACCACTCCTTAATGCGGAAAAATCCGTTGAAAATCGCTTGATGTCTTATAGGATTTATTTTTGTCTAAAACAATTACATTTTACAAAACGACACAAGAATAAAACGTCGTTACTATGGCCGTAACGCTATGTGTTACGACGGACTATTATAGCCTTTGGCTGTCTCGAGGGTAGTCTGACTGGACGTGTAGCGTGCTGCTGGTTTACACAAACTGATCTTCTTACTATGGGGGGAGTACCGTTTATATACTCCCCTGGAAAAAAGGCCCCTAGTGCTGTTTGCGGCACGCGCGCTGACCTCTGCAGTTTTTATCGACGCGACGGTCTAATCTTGCCGGGTTTTCGGTTCATCCTCTGCACGCCTGTACGCTGATGGTACTCGGGCATTGACGCGCGCCCGCCAGGGTCCCGGGTGCATTCTTGCTTCGGTGTTTGATCTACGGTGCAGTTCCCGCGGCGTATGTGTGTGTCCGCTGCCGGCTCGTGTCGCTTTGCTGACCTGTCGAAGTCACGGCTTGTGATACAATACAATGTCCGAGGTCAGCGCTCTTACGATTCCTCTTTAGTGCGAGGTGTCGTTAATCATTATTGTCCTAGAATTGGTGGTTATGATAAATGTGGCATGTTATGATGATATGGGGTGATTTCCCCTATAGTACCAACAGCACTCGCTCGACCACAACCTGTTTTGGAGAGCTGACTTCACCACGAACTGCGCCTCTTTCTCAAATTCTCATCACGAGAAATTTCCGTGAAAAGCTGTTCGATCTTTATGAGCAGGACCGGATGTTATTGAATACACTCACCTTTTAACTGCTGACTGTGCTGACCCGTGAGGATTTTTGTGTGTACGTAACTGTGCAAATCCTTCAAATAAGGAACAAAGTGAACCAAAGAACACAGTAGTAACACATAGTGCCCTTCTGATAAGGGAGAAACCAGTTCATCTACCTGGATCCGGAGGAAAACAAGATGAGAGCGTGCTTCCTTTCATTTCCCCTTAATCGCTCCATAAACCTGTATCAAATCTATTTCCCAATAACTTATCCATTCTACAATCCGTGTTCAAACAAGCAATAATTTTTAAGGCCACAGCCTTTAACTTCACGCGGTACAAAATATATTTATCTTAAAAATCCATGTAAAAAAAAACAATTTTATTATTTCTTCTAAGAGAGCAGAATAATTTTATTATTGTCTGGTTGAGTGTATTTTTGTAATTCTCAGGAATTTTTGTAAGACGTGAGCTTTCCATGTTTCACAGAATGATCTTTAACACGAGTGTAAGCCGCTTAGTACTTGCACGTTGGTGGGAAAGAGAGTGGGTTGATAATTTCTCCATCATTCTATCTTTCAACATCGATCGATACCTCCTCTACATAAAAGGTAAAAGATGAAGGCTTCCATTAAGCAGTATATTGTGGTTTTGTATTCTCGCTCTTTCACGTTATTTTTTCTCACCAAGATATTCCAGGAGTACTTACTCAAATAAATGTAAGTTTAAACCCAGGTACCTACATTTGTTTTAGTACCTACTCTGAAATAATAATTCTGAATGATTCTTCTTGATACGGAATCAGTCGATTATTAATATTATTAGTTAAAACCTTTCACCTCAATCGCTACCATTCATGATTTTGAACATTTAAAAAAATTACTTAACTTTTCATTACAAAAATTCACATACCAGGAAAATGAACACACCTACATCAAATTCACTAATGTAAGGAAGCCTATATCGGCTTATTATCTGAATCCTAATTAAATATACTTAAATAATGTCATGACATATCGGAGGGAGTCTATGAAATATATAACAGTGATTAATTTCATTTTCTTTAATGAGTTTTTTTGATGTATGTTGGTTACTTATTTTTAAAGTTTGCCACCGTTTTCAATACGTACGTATCATTAACGAACGTTGTTTAAACTATATAAATGAAACCGGTATCAAATTTTAAAAATAAATAACAAATATACTATATTTTTTACTTAATCTTACAAATACTTTCTTCAATCCTTCATTATCACTCTTCATCCTAGAAACTTCGGCGCATTCCCAAATATGTTTGCTATTTCGGTTTGAGAAGCAAAAAAATATTTTTGTAAACATATGATATTATAAACTTATTCAAAAATAACATTTTTTTGAATAAGTATATATCGTAAGTATTTCAATATTGTTATGACAGTTTTTGGTTATTTAAAATAGAAATATATTTTTTTAAATTCTATAATAGCCGAATAAAATTATCATTATTCATTTATCCCGCTAACACTTGATACGTAGAAAAATAAATATCTGCTTATCAACATTTATTTGGAAATTGTTATAAATTATAACCTTTCAAAATATATTCCTATAAGGAATGTTATAATTATGTTTTTACTAGCTTTATTGATTCATTGATTGAGATAATAATTTCATAATTCAATTCAAAAAGTTCACATTATAAAAACAAGATTTTATGTAAACGTATTTAAAATTTTGATTAGTACATACAACGTGCACTCGGTTGTCCAGATTATCATGTTTATCATATGGCGTAATACTTAGGAAATACATGTTACGCGTGCATACGGTATATAATATGCATATGTAAATACATATAATTTATTTGATTTAAATATATACCAATATTAAACAAATAAATCAACAAGGTATATTTGTTTCAAGAATATTACGAAAATTCAATTTTATTATACACTTGAGTTCAAAACAAAATAGACAAACAAGAATCTAAGAAAATAACGGCCAATTAATATAAGTAATGGAGCATCACATCATCTTGTAGCAACGTTACTCTTTATCTAAATGCCACTTCAATGATGTGTAATATGTCTGTTTGGAATAATTTGAATCAACAATGAAATTGCTCTCCTATGGATATAATGATTGGAAGATTACTTTGGCAGGCAGGGAAATACAGTAAAATGACTGACTGACTCAACCGTCTGGAACTTAAAAATACAGTTTTAAAAGTGAATTAATTTTAAACAGCCATAGAATCAGCAAAAATATGTTACAATATATCTAGTAACTATCACAAACCATCAAAATGTATAGTCGTGAAATAACGTAAATTTCTCGGTACACGGTCTGATTCCACTTCTAGTTCCAATATATTTTACCTGTTTAAAAAAAATACTACCAACTTGCAAATATCGAAATAATTAATAAAAAACCACACGTAATAATTTCAAAAAGTATCTATATATTAATTACGCTAAAAATGTTGCGGTAAATGGATGATTTCTGTTGCCAGTTAAAAAAAACATTTTAGAGTACATTAAAAAGATTAAAAACTATAGGAATACGAAAAAAGTGATTTTAAAAACATTCAAATTATATTAAATTATCGGATATTAATCGATGTTTTTAAATTTTTTCGTGGAATATTTAAAAAATCCGTGGTTTTATTGTCATAGAAAACAGCCAACTGCGACGCGGGAATATATTTTTTGTGCTGGCGATACTGCTTTTTGACATTTGACGTAAGCATATTTTTAACAAAAATTAAGTTATGAAAACATTTTTTTTTAAAACTGCGAAGTGAACTTAATGTCATTTGACGCATTGACGTATATATTATTGATCTTGTCAGTTATTTTATAACATCGTAATGCCGCCAATTTTGAAGTTTTCAGTTTGATAGGTTTGAAATTAATGAATTCAATAAATTAGAAAGCTCAATATTCATAATTGTGAATAATTTAACATTTGTTTAGGTTTTAGAGCTTTCTGATTGATTGAATTCATTATTTTCAAACCAGCCAAACTTAAAAAGTCAAAATTGACAGCATCACAATGTTATACAATAACTGTCAAGATACAAAAAAAGAAAAATTGCTTATTTCAGAATACAGCCGATTATCGAGTTCTATTAACTTTGTAATAGTATGGATGTTCGATTTTTCAGAAGTTCTACGCGATTATTGGATGGAGCGAATTTTTTCAAACGTAATGCTATATATATTTTGTCTTTCGTTAATAAGATCTCCTCTAAATAGGGTTCTGGTATTGCAGAACACTTCCCTTTTCTTGATATTTTGTAAATTTTATTTTCCGTATTGAAAAATGGAAACTTGACAGACACAATTGGCCGAGAAGCGGCTGACGTAGACGTAGGTAAACAATTATGCATACTAGCCGCCCGCAGGGCCTAGCAGCCTAGTGCATTAATAAATAAGTCACAATTTAATACAGAAATACGTTTTTACTTGAGAAGATACTTTTAAAAAAAGCATTGTCTATTATAAAATATACGTTTTGTTCACTGGGGGATTAAATTATGCCAGAATATAAAGGTACTTTAAACGCATTATAAATTAGTCTTTAATACACGCAAGGGGAAACATTCCCCTGTGACCCAATGTCTTCTCCTAGAGAAAGCACAATTTTTTTTTTTTTATAATCTTTTTTCATTTATTTATTCGTTTTACATAGATAAATATAATTTAACATTGATTAATCTAAGTAGTATAAAGTAGAATTGAATGTAAAGCAATGATTATATACAAAGAAATATAATATTAGTAAGAAGTAGCAGTAGCCTTAATTTTTATTTGAAGATAATATTGGGGTGGAAGGTGCAATTTGTTGTGAACTGACATATTCAAACTATAGAATAAAATTCAAATCTATAGTATAAAATTATACATCTCTGTACATTTTTATACCATGTATTTATTTACCCATTCTGGGGTGCGTGGAATCAACTCAGAGTGTCCACAACAGGAAAACACACGTGGTAATTTTTCAATTACCCGGTAGCAAAAACATTTTTTGGCAAACGGACATTTCTTTAATAGATTTGCACATTTAACAAACTAACGAAAACTTCTTGGGATAACCGATACTCCGAAAGCTCACGTATGTACTTGTGGCTCGTATTTCATTTGGTATATAATGGGAAAGCATAAAAAATTCATACAAAACCCTCTAAACAGTTTATTGCTGCTGAAGTGAAAGAAGGTTCGAAGGTTTTTATGCCACCTACTACGTGTTTCTTCCTCGTGTAAGGTCTTTTTAAACATAACTCTCTTGCAAAAAGTGTCATCTTATCCCGCCAAGGTGCGATCTACTCCACTCACTCTTTTTTCTTTATCCTCTTCATGTACAGAATCGAGGCTTCTCCATTCATTTCGATTTTCCGCTGTCAAAGGTACTTGATCCCTCTAGAAATTCATATTTACCCTGAAATATCCTCTTTATTTCGAATCCTCTCGCTACGGTCCGCTAACTGTTCCCACAAAAATACGTTGTATTCTCGCATATTATGTTATTAATCCTAATTATTATCCCAGAAAAATATGGTGAAAAAAATTAAAACATGCTAACAATAAATTATAAGTGTGCACACGGTTTAAACAATATTTAAAAAAATACACAAAAAAAATCAATATAACAACCCAAAGGCAGTATACATTTTAAAATATCTCAGCAAAATATTAAAAGCAATTTTAAAAAAATATATTCATAGAAAATTAATTGAATAAAAACTAACCTATAAAAACCAAGTTTTTATTATACTCTCTCTCTCATTTACTAGTTGAAACAGGTTTGGCGCTCACCCCATGCGTTGGGCTTGAGTCGGGCGAAGCTACGAAAGGGAGTAATAAAAATTTCGAAAAATCCAAAATTATACTATAATTATTAATTTTTTTAAACGAAAATTTGTTAGATCATTTTTATCATCGCCAGGAGTCTGTTGAGATCCAAAGTTTTTTCGACAGACAAGTAAGCAAGCAAGCAAGCAAGCAAACGCTACGAGTTAAAAGAAAGCGAGTAAAAAACTAACGCATAAAAACCAAGTTTTTATTATACTCCCTTTCTCATTTACTAGTGGAAACTTGTTTGGCGCTTAACCTACGCGTTGGGCGTCGGGCGGGCGACGCTACGAAAGGGAGTAATAAAAAATTTCCTAAAATTCAAAATTATACTATAATTAGGTTTAGTGTCTACCAGATGCGTCGCAGCCTCTTCATACAAGTTACTCAGTTGTATGAAAAAACCATTAAAAATTTCTATAAATCCAAAATTATACTATAATTATTATTTTTTAACGAAACTTTGATAAATCTTTTTGATCGTCGCCACGAGTCTGTTTGCAAAGTTTCAGCTCGATTGGATCACGGGAAAAGGGTTAAAAATCGATCCAAAGTTTTTTCGTCAGACAAGCAAACAAACAGACGCTACGAGTTAAAAGAAAGGGAGTAAAAATAGACTTCAAACCTGTGAGTTAAACAACAGATGTTACATAAAAAACTATCACTGTCAGAATCGATTGCATATTTATTTTGAAAGTAGTCAAGATGTCATGGAATACATCTATAATAAAAACTCATTATACTCATTGCCCTATTTGTGTAGTCTCGGCAGTGATAAGTATATACTTAGTTTTCGTATTATCATTAAATTATAATTTATAAGGTTAAATCTAGGATAAATAGACGCTTTAATTAAAAATTACACCATTTTGCAAAACAATGTACACAAAAACTTCAATGTGAATTTGCCAACAAACAAGACCTGACTTGGTCACTTTTCCCAGTATGCTCACGATACATTGAGTAATATATTGAATCCATAATCCAACCACCTACTTTCTGAACTGTAATTTTCTTCAGCGCAATGCAGGCTGCTCTCATTTCAATTTAATGATCCCAATTTATGCAGCTCACGTAGCCGTGACAATGTAGTCCGCGAGCGGTGTTGTTAACGTAATATTATTTGTCTCGCAATTTTTCAAGTAATTTGTCAAGCGTCAATTATTTCCCGCGGGACTGCGCGCGCCGCGCGGGAGAACCTGCAACAATGGCGGGTTTCACGCGAGCGACGCGCCTGGCTGTTGCGCTATATGACTTCCAGCGTGGAGGATCGTAAAAAAGACAATATGTTACACCAGCGAACCCGCACGACAAAATAAAATAAACATGGCCCCAATACGTATATAAAGAATCTAATAATATGTGTATATCGTCCAACTACCGGCATGGACGTATTAAGGCCCAGTTGTATCAGCTTCGTTTATGTTTAAGTTTGAAGCAAAGATTTTAACAAAAACGGGTTGTTTTTTGGTGAAAAACGCAAAAATCTAAGTATGCTGAAAACTTAACTAGTACCACTGGGTACTAAATTTCGATAAATCTCGGCGGCCTTCGTAGCGCAGTGGGTGTGACACTGGCTTCCCACACCGAGGGTTCTGGGTCCGATTCCCGGTGAGGTCCCAATTTTAATCTATGTGATATACTCAAAGCCTGGGTGTTTTGTGATATATTTCGCTTCTATGATTGGGTCTCTTGGCCTCTTGAGGCGTAAAAAAAAATACGAAAGTTGTCATAATTCGAAAGTTATTAAATACACATGTCCCGAAATATTTATTTCAACCCCGATAATAATTTTTAGACCCTTGCGATATAAATAAAAACGTTTTAAGTCATATTTTTGGAGTTGTTTAAGAAGTTGTAAAATGCACGCGGCTTTTTAATCGCGCGCTTTGATCTTTATCTATCTATTCCTATAAAACTCAATTTCTGTCTGTCTGTTCTCTATACAAATCTATAGCGTTTATCCGATTCGATTCAAACTTTGCATACTTATGCTTTAACACCCGGCGGGTAACATAGGCGACATTTCCCCTATTCTTTTATCCCTTCCCCTCCGCTGATATATTTTCGATGTAAATCTATTCTGTTCGACCAATCGGACTCAAAATTTGTAAAATTTTTCAATAGGACCCGGCAGGTAACAAAGGTGACATTTCCTCCCTCTCCTTATACCTTTACTCCTTCCCCTGATATATTTTCGATGCAAATCTATACCATTCGAATCAAACCTTTGTTTCCCGTGTATTTTCAACTTAATCCTTAACGCGTGCAACGGCGGGTACGAACAGCTAATATATAAGTAATACGTCACGATCCCTAAACTTGGGGAATCCTGCGTATGCTTTCTTTAGTTGGCTGCCTTGGTATGCGCGGTTAGTTTTAGTTTACTGCTTTTGCTCAATTTCCTCGTACCTAAACGCGTTTAAATTTATTTTTGCATTTATTTTCAAATTCCTCTTTAATTCGATTATTTTTTCTATGTGTTTTTAATATAAAAATATTTGATTTAATGACTTTATTTTGTCATTTCACATATTTATTGACGGTAATATTTCTAATCACTGTGCTGTGTTTGTCTGTGTCGGAAAAAAGGTGGAATAGAAGGTTAAAATCGAAGATCGTAAAAGCCTTCCATAAATTCAATGACAACTAAACATTTTCGATTACGGCCATCCAAATGTGACGGAAAAAATAATTAGATTGTATCACAAAGGAGAACAGCAAATATATCAAAATGTACTTAGCAATAAAAATATCGCGATCTTTGCATTAATAACGAAAATGAACGGTTTTTTCATAAGTTTCAAGACTTTTGGCGAAATTGTAGTCACATGGCGATTAATTTTTTTGTTAACTTGATTTTGAATTAACGGGGTTCCGCATAATTCGAAATATTTTTTTGGGTCCCTTGAATTTTTGAATTAACGAGGTTCTACTGTATTAACAGCATTGATACAACCAACTATAACTAAATTACCATCACGCCACTTTAAAAAAAAATTGTAATAACATTTGTAATATACTACATTTGAAGAAAGCCCCTTCCTTTACCAAACTTTGCAACCTTTTAGATAACACAAAGCAAATACCATCACACAAATTTATGAATCGCTGAGTAACCATGAGGAAGGAATATTTCAGTGCTTATATAAAGAAGTGAATTTTATATTTTCTTGTTGTTCATACAACTTTGTTTCTATTTTTATTTATTTGATTTCTAATTGAGTTAATTTGTTTTATGTTTCTTAAAGTGCTTATATTACTTTTTTTAAATGCATAAAATACATAAAAATGTGAGACGATTTCTCAAGAACAGGCCTAGCTTAAGCGGGAAATAGCCAGAATTTCTTCCTGTAAATAATTTTTGTTATTAGAAAAAATATAGATAAAATTGCAGACAGGCAAATAAGACAATTAAAAGTGATATTTTGATAATCACTTTAATAAGTTTATTTTAGAAATAATAAAAAACAAAAATAAGTTTACTCGGTAGACGTTTGACAGTAACTGTTTTGTCTCCTTTAGCGTAGACAGAACGGTAGTTCTAGCTGAGAATTAATGAATATTTTTTACACAACTGACTAACCATTACACCATTTCCGCTCGGGGGTAGTCAGAGATGATAGAACGCCACACTATTCAGTCCTGACACACAACACTGATTGACACACAACTCATCCACATTGATTCAACTTTATATGCAAGCTCGATGATTGTTTAGGCTCCTAACATATTTCAATATCTGATTTACCTGATAATGACAAGTCTTCTGCGGCTACCTCTTTCTGGCGCCAACACTTGTGCCTTATATCTTTCTTACCTGACTAACCTTACCTGTCATACCGGTCTTACCTGAAGAACCGTCTAAAACATGCTTCAGCGGCTATCGCCAAACGAAATGACAGAGTCTTCAATAACAGATATAGATAGAGATATTTCCCAGCAAACAAAGATATTGGTCTACAAAGCTATTGTACTTCCCATACTTCTGTATGGAATGGAGGCTTGGGTACCCTACAGAATACACGTTAGGAGTCTGGAAATGTTCCACCAATGATTCCTTCGCCGCATTCTACAGATCCACTGGAAAGACCATATATAACATCACAGTTTTGCGGCACTCTAAATGTCGGCCAATTGAAGACATGATCGTGGAAGCGAGATTGCGATAGACTGGACATGTGTTACGCGTGGGCGATCACAGACTTCCGAAGCGGGTCTTATATGGGGAGATAGTGGGTAATCGAAAGGCCGGAGGACAGAAGAAAAGGTATAAAGACTGTTTCCGTTCTCGCGATTCTTCGCTGAGCCTATGTGGAGCACCCGAGAATTGGAAGCAGCTGGCACAAGATCGTGTGAACTGGAGGAGAGTTTGCTCTCGGGCTGATGGTGTTGCGGCGGCCAGACGAGTAAAAAATGAGCGGCGAGCTGCAACCATGCGTCAACGGGACCGACCAACGCAACCTGACCGCTTCGTTTGTGAAGTATGCGGGAGAGAGTGCGCCTCTCGAATATGGCTATTTTCCCATCGCAAAGCTCATGAGAGGCGCAGAAACAACTAAGAACTAAAGAAACTAAGAATTGTAAGGGGATCCTCGATCACGAGACCCGGCTACAACAACAACAAACCATTCACTCTTGACCAAACCACCTAAGCGACCGTTTTAATTATGTTCACTATGCTAATATTAGTTTTTCATTTATTTTTCTGGTATTATTTTGTTGTGACACAACACATCAGCTCTGATGATGAATCTTGCAACGGGATCCAATATGTAGACCAAAAAGGTTGTAGAAACAGCAAAATATCTCAAAAAACTCAAACGTAAAAACCCAAGAACATTTTCAGTTTTACATTATTTTCTGAATCGTTCATTCATTACTTTACTACCTTAAATAAGTTTGCCACACGTATGACTAAGTGATCTCATTTCCACTGTGTTCAGTCTATTTTAATTTCTACTTACATTGTACTTCTGCCAGCTTCACTTCTATACATTAGTGTTGGTACGTGTTGCGTGCACATAGTCCTACAATACATTAATAACTATTAATTAATTTCGAACGTGTCTTAGTGCCGGTATTTCAATTTAATTAATCGGAGTAAGATAAGGTGAGATATACTACGGTTAAGCATTCGAGTAAATAAAGCTTACTCAGCGGATTGGCAACCCAGCGAAATTTGTCAACAAAACTGCGTTAAAAATTTTATAACATTTTTATATAGACACATTTAACTTTTATTTTCCCTTTTACTGGTACCGGAATCGATATCAGGCGCCACTAAACCCTTTTTAAAATCAAAAATATTTTAACGGTGCTTCTTGGAGGGCTTGCTTGTTGGTCTGATGATAAAGGCACTCGCCTATTGGTCGCCAGTGGTCAGGAGTTCGAACTTCCATTCCACATTCCAGAAGTCCAGTCAATTAGTCCTATTTTTATAGTACGAGAGTTCTTATAAGTTTGTGATAGTAAGTTTGTGATAAGATTATTGGATATTGATCTGTTCGAGTGCAGCCACACAAGATTAAGAAAAATTTTGAGTGCAGAATTTTTTTCCTACTTAATAATTAAGCCTCTTTTTCTTTTGTTTAAATTTTTTATTCTTTCTTTTTATATAAATCTTAACATGCCTAAGTTCTAAGAAAAAATTTGAGTGCAGAATTTTTTTTCCTACTTAATAATTAAGTCTCTATTTCTCTTTGTATTATTTTTTAACATGCCTATGTTTTTCTGCTAATAATTAAGTTTCTTTTTCTTTTTTAAAATTTTTTATTCTTTCTTTCTTTATAATTTTTAATATGCCTTAGTTTAAGTCATAAATATTTATCATTACTAACATATTTCTAAATGTGGAGACCTGTAATTGGCCATCTATATTATATTAATGTTTTCTATGCTTCTTTGTTGTGCTGTTGGTCTTCCATGAACATTAAATAAATAAATACTAAAACATTATGAACTTGATCACAATCATATTATGAAAAATAGATCAGCAAATATAAAATAAAGGAAAAATAGTAGCGCCCGGAGAACATGCAATTTTCATATCACTCGGTGAATAAAAGTGCCCGGAGCGAATGCAATTTTCATAATACAAAGTTCAACAACTCGATGTCGTCACTCGTAAGAATTCTTATTGTTTTAATATCATTTGGAAAACCGCCATCTTGGCTTTTAATTGATGTGAAAATTCCGTGCCACGATGCGCTCGCATTTCGAGGCAAAAATAAAATTTCACCTCCAATGCGCAAAAAACCTTAAAATGTAGCGTAAAGAAGTACATCAAAAAATTAAAAAATTATGGATAACTTAAATTATCTAAAAATGTAACTATCTACACACAGCTTTGGCGCTGCGCGGCGTTAGTAGTTGCCAAACTCCTCAGGTGGCTGAATTGGTGAACAGAAATAAAAAATATTTCACTTTTTTCTTTAATTGCTTGATATTGTTGATATTTATTTTTAGGTAATTATTGCTTTTCATACTTTGTTTCTCACTTTTTTGGTTTATTGCTCCTTTTTCTCTCATACTGTTGGTTAGATTAGCGTTTAAGATTTGAAATCATATTGATATAGGTATGAGTCGTTCTTAATTGAGCTCCAGTTGAATGTTTATTTATAAGTTGTTTTGTTGATTTTTTGTGACTGAGAATTGTGAATATTCTGTATAAATAAATAAATAAACATAAATATTAACAGTTGTGTTTGTTCGTATATCTGAAAGTTCGTAAATCGTAAGTAGAGCAGCATCTGTAGGTACTCTACTTTCTACTTTATGCTATATTTCAATGCTCATTTTCTGCAATTACTTTCGTCTCGATATATTGTAACATTTTTATTGTTTTATATGCTTTATTTTCATAAAATGCTGCCTTTGTTATAAAGATTATTTTAATAGTATTGTCGTCGAAGCTGCGGGTGACAAATGAAAACACTGGAAGTAAATTAACAATTTATTACCGATTTATAATATTATTAATTTAACAAAGTCACCACGTTAATACAATCTTCTAGAATTTATACTCTTTCACACTTTATTAATCGTCTATGAACGCTTTGGGTAAGACTTTATTTATAACTTGCTAGAACATTCCATCTAATTCACGTACGTAGAAGTTGTACTATTTAAATCGCCAGAAGTGTACTCCGCTCAATTATTACGCTTAATATCTTTCGCTCCGATTATCTCACGACTGGCCACCCCAGCCGTCGTCCCGCAGCTGATATCGCACCGATGGAAATGTCAAAACAAACTCCTACGCAGCTATCGTTCTCGTTTTATATACGCGATACGCTGGTTTTCGAATTCTCGAGAACAATCTTTTATTTTCTACCGTTTACAATAATGTTTCAGATGTTTGTAGATGTTTCCCGAATGTTATAGTTAATACCGGAGTACAGTAGCATGCTCTAGAATGCCCGATTTATATCAATTATATCAAGGCAACTGCAGAACCACTTTATTTATAATTTATTAACTACTACAATAATCTTCCTATCGAGATACGCCGCATTAATAACCTTTTAGAACAAATTAAACCTTTCATAAAATCCAACCTAAATTCATCAATCGTTTAAATTTAAAGCTTCTTTGAAAATACATAAATATTATTAATTATCTAATTATCTTTATTACCACCCGTATTATTAAATGATTCACATATGTACCTATATACAAAATAAGAACCAAGACTCCCTTATCAGACCCAAGAGCTTCTCTTCACTGATGAGGTCTACATCATTAAAAAAGTAAAAAAAAAATGTCAATGTAATATGTAAATATGTAAGATTTATATTGTGTACCTTATATTAAAAAAAAACGTTTTGTATCCCCTCATGGTGTATTCCTTCATATCCTGCGCTTTGTATCTTGAATTATTTTGTTTATCTCAACATATTTAATACACCTACGGGCGTGTGTTATGTTTAAATACCGTGTTCAGTGACTATTTAATATTCACACCAGAACCAGCGTGAATAAATTATAACTTTAGCTATTGTACTTAAAACTATTCTATAATCCTCCCTACATTCTCCAGTACCGTCATGGTTAATTATATACCCTTACATTTAATGTTACTATTTTATTTTTCACACCGTCCCGGCGAAATTATTTTATTTTGAAATGTATTCCATATCTCTTACGAGCAAAACATTTCTCACCCCTTGATAAATATACTGTTGTATCGCGCCCCCTGGATGTTGTTACGAACGTCGACCGTGGGCAGAAGGTTGTTCAAAACATTTAAACTTATTTTGTGATCAACAAACAACAACAATAAATTTCTAGTGTGAGAAAATGTGAATACATTTGATGTTAAAAGTTTTTAATTTATACATAGTGTCATAAAGTGAGATTAAATTTTAAAAAATATTTTTATAAAAGAAAGCAATGAGAGACAATGGGATATAAACAACCTGTCCATTATTTTCTGTAGCTATCTAATTCTTTATTTATATTTTTTTTGTTTTCACGATCAATTACTGTAGCGAAAAGCATAAAAAAACCACCCATACTTAGGTATATCATGTAAGTGTGTTATGATCTCACTGGGAATCAAACACGGAACCCTCGACATGAGAAGCCAGTATGATGCTCACTAAGTTACGTGGGTCACTCTTTAATTTTATTGGAAAGTTATTTGCACTAGTTGCAGCATTTCGCGAATGTTCTCTTCCAAGGGTCTGAAGGACCAAACGTCCAATACAATATATCATATTATGATTTATTGGAAGTTTGATTCTTCAAACATTATTTAGGTTTGTCTTGTCAGAGAGATTCATATATCATCATTATATTTGTTTTTTACAGTATTAAGGTTATAGGCCTAGTACTTGGGAGACCATCAAAAAAAGTATATACATTTTTTTCACTAGAATAAAAAAATGTGTGCATGTAAATTAATATCTTCATTTTAGATATCGCATAAGATCAGTTATTATCAGTTATTATATATTAATTATTTATTTACAAACAATAATACGTAAATTTCATTTGACTTCAGTATTACATTCCAAAAAATAAATCTGACAACACTTCGGGTTTTTGACAGCTTGCTACTTGGTCGCTAATTGAAAACATCGATTTTATTCACCAAAAACTATATTAGGTTCTTTATATTTTTTATATAAAACAATATAGATTTATATAAAAATATAAAACTATGTTGTAATCATCTGTGCATATAAGTACATATGTGTATATGCTGTACCTATATGTATTGAAAAGATAAACGAAACAAAAATGGCAACATATTCATATTTATTTTTAGCGAAATTTAAAATAAATTAAATTTTAATAAATATTATTATTAAGTTCTACGGGTTAAATATTTTTATGTGTTACAGCTGTTTCGGCTTGTAAGGCCATTATCAAACAGTGGATATACCACGTACAAACGACTTATTTATACAATTTTAAGTTACCCCTTCCCCTTTAGAGTAATTAGATATATGTGGTGAAGCCCTGTAGTAATGTACGTTTTTTCCCGGGCACTTATCATTAAAGGTGCCTCGGTTAACGTTATGCTTAATTATCAAAATTCCCCGTTTTCTGCAAGTGTTATTTATAAATATTATTTTAATTTATGTCCTTGATTATTGGTTTTTTAAAAATATTTAGAAGTGGAGAGAAGATCATTTTTTGTTGATTATTTAAAAGTTTAATATTTGGATCCTTTTTATATTTATTTATTTCTAGTTGCTCAAGTAAATTCATCCTAAAACCTTTTGTTTCTATATGTAAAGGTTTTGGTTCGTTATCACCTTGCGGGACGTGGTTTTCATTTAATAAATGGGCCGCAAATTTTGACTCTAAATTTTTATTTTTATAGCAGCGCATGTGTTCCGCGAATCTAGTTAAAAAAGACCTTCCCGTTTGTCCTATATATGTGGCATTAAAAAAAAAAAAGAAAAAAAAAAAAAAAAAAAAAAAAAAAAAAAAAAAAAAAAAAAAAAAAAAAAAAAACATATTCATACTCTTCACGGCTCAGGCTCAGTTCAAAAACGAAATATTAATAAACGTATGTAGTTGACGGTTGTTCGAGCATGTAATACTTACTTGTTTGTCACGGACAAAATTCTCAATACTCGGTCGCGCCGACTTATATGACGCGCGGTATAGGTAGGTACTACGTTGACCTTGAAACCTGTGCAATCCACACTTGCTCTTGTTGATTCATGATGTACATAATTCTTAATCGTATTTGTTGATTTACAACACTCGCAGTTTAGCAAAGTGTATTTTTAAATATTTTTTTGTTCATAATTTTTATAAAATGTTTTTACTTTCTAGTATCCCACACGAACTATCCAAATTTTTTTTAAACGGAACCAACACAGAATGTGTGTCGCATCAAAATTCTTACTATTTTCAAAATAATCTAAAAGCTTGTGCTGTGAAAATAGGACTAACTTGCTGATGCTTGTTTATAAAAAAAAATATTTAAAATTTTAATAAAATTTTAAATGATATACATAAAAGTATTCGCTCGTGTATACTGGCACCGGCGTATACAGGGCGTTTTGAAATTTTAAATTCGTGTTGCGTCGCCCATACGGCGCAATATTGACGCTGCGACGCACAGATTCTGACTCGATTCTGATTGTCACATGATGTCCGCGTATATCCTGCAACTTTTCGGCGTCACACTGATATCCCAGCCTGTTTACGTACAAAAATTACGCGCCTCGTGTCTCCTATACCTACATTCTAAACTTAGCAGCATTTATTTTTATTTTTTCTGTATTTTGTATTTACGGCAGTTCTTTTAATATTTAAGTATCAGATATTTTTTATTTGCCGAGTATATTTATCGGTATATTACGAAATTAATAAATGGTCGTGTAATTAGAATAATGAATCGTTGAGATGGGGTGTTCGTGTGGAATGTATGAGCGAGGAAAGGTTAAGAAAATGTATTTATTTATTTCACTGTTTATTTAGTTCCATATTATAATATATGGGCTTACATATGATTTTCGTCAAAATACATATCGTAGCACACATAATCATTAGATAGTCGTTAAAAGTTTTTCATAGTAAACTTTTTGCAATCCAGTTTAAACATCTTTATATTCGCTGTATTTTGTTTTCTTTTCGGTAGGCTGTCGAAGATTTTAAGTCCTTTATATATATCAAACAATTTTGTGAAGAGTTTCTGTTTTTCTTCTGAAGATATTTTCTTATACTGTCACCACCTAGTGTATTGTGTGAATGAAAATCCTTATTTAGTTAATCCTTTTATTTATATGAGGCGAGTGTTGAAGACAGCAGAAATAAAAGGCTTTCGTGAATGACTTGGAACGGCCAGATACCACAAATATTGGAGGATGGCCCAGTTAAAAGCCTCAACAACTATAGAGCATGCATGGAAATGTGTATGACTGTAGCCGAAGAATAAGTGGTGTGCCAAGGTAGAAGAATATGGTCCTCTATCCTCTCTGCTTACCCCCGCGGAGATGGTTAGTTAGTGTAATTATGTTCCTCGGCTTACATATTACCTGGTATTTGAAAAAAGGCTGTGATGTTCGCTTTTTTGTGACGTGGTGGTCTGGAAGGTAACCCACAGTATACGCCAGTGTCTAGTAGGGCATAAGTAATTAGAAATTTCTGGTTGGTTTTGACAAATACAATAATGAATTTATTATTATACATATGAAGTAAGAAGTATGTGACGGAGATCTCGTAGAAATGTAGCGGCTCGGACGTGTTCGGCCGTCTTCGTATATGTTCGTTGATGGTGCACAAACAGCCAGCATTTCGTAAGTCCCTAAATTATTTTCCTTGCTTCAAAAAAAAAAATTGTGAATTACGCATTAATGCGGATTAAATAACGACAACGGTGGATGAGCTAAATTTGTGATCTCGGTACGTCTATGTCAGTGTGACGTGTGGTAAATTGAATGCAAGGACGTGGCGCGGTATTGCCTCATCTCTTCATCACCCACGGAGCTATTATTTCTTACTCAGTTGGCGTATAATCGTATTCCGCTGCGGAGGAAGTTCCAGTAGAACTCACTCATTACTTTGATCGCTGTTCCGTCTGTCTGCTCCTTTGCAGCGCTCTCTGATCCTCTCGCGTCGTTTGATCGGTAGATTGAGCACATTGCCACCGGGTCTTCGTAGTTAATGGCGCACAAAGTTGCTTCCGCACACTGAGTCTCCTTATCTCGTGTTAATTAATTAATCTCCCCATTTGTTAACAGCTGTGCCAAAATTACCATGATATATATTTACTTCATCAAAGCGGTCTATAAATAAATTGGATAAATATGGATATTGGAGAAATATAAAATTTTGCTTTATTATTTTTGTAATCTTCTATTTTAATCAAACGATAGCGATATTTGCTGTACCATGTTTCACACTAAATGTGTATGTTTTAAGGCAAACTACCTGAAGAAAAATGCTTATGTGTACAATAAATATGAATTTGTAAATATGTTTTTCGTGTTGAGTAAAACCACAATGTATACAGTTGTACAGTATTGAGCCCCTTTGTTAAGAGATGAGATTGGGTCACAGGGGAAGAATATCCCTTTTCGCGTATTTTTAAGATACATTTATAGTTCAGTTAAAGTATCAATTCTTCCATAATTAAATCTCATAGTATTTAAAGAAAAAGAAATTTTTAATAATATAAGTTGTTTTTTTTTTTTATTTTTCTCAAACCAAGTGGGATGAGTAAAAACGTTTTCCTTTTTAAAATATTTAGTTTGACTTTTTCATTATTGTTTCCAAATTAACAAGCTCTTAGTAATTTTTTTCGACAAATCAAATGTATGATAGCATCATGTTATGTAGCAAGAAATTTATGCTTATCGATATCTTATATTTTGGTGGTCTGCGGGTAAAATAAAATAACGCCAAAAAGTGTGCTATTAGAGATTTTCTGTGAATGAAAAAAAAAATTAAATTAAAAAAATAAATACGTGAAATACCACATCAAGTAACCTCCACTCGTGATCCAAAGGTTGCGGGTTCGATCCTCACTCCAGACTAGCAAGTTAGTCCTATTTTCATAGTACAAGCGCTTAGCTTAGTTTGAAAATAGTAAGAATATTGATGTGACACGTATTCCGTGTTCACATCTCTATTTTTTAAAAAAAAAAAAAAAAAAAGTAACTGTTTTTAAAAACAAATTGTGTGCTCGATGAAGTTTCTTTCAATACATTTTGGGTACTAACACTACTATGCTCAGTTTAAACATAATGTGAAAAGATATTCCAATGCATAGGGAATTCGAGTTCAGCAGTGGACCAACACTACCAAAAACATAGATGTATTAACATTTTACTGTGTAACAAAATTGTTTTTTAATTACATTTCCACGACCAACATTTGGAAAGTCAGCAAGGTCATGAAAATTTTCCGGAAGACCACATTTCACTCCGAATTAGATTTTAATGTGCTTTCTCCAAAGCTCGGTGAACAGTGAGTTGTACTAACGGCACTTTACAGTACAACTTAAACCCTTTGTGAAGACGTGATTAACAGAGGAAGCGGATGGGAGCTCTATTCAGCGTTTCTGTAAATCCCTCTGCCGGGAAACCAAATGACTCGTAAACGGAGGCACCTGCCCATTTCAGGTAATAAAACCACCACAAGGCGACCAACACAACTTTTTTTTTAATTTGGAGGCTTTTGTAAATTCGGTGTATAAAAGAGACCTCGTTTATTACTACGACAGCTTGATTTGAATAACTTAACAAGAGTTCAACGTTGAAAAATTCTACAATTCATTCTCTTTCACGACAAAATATTATGTGCGGATGTAAAATTTTATGAAAATGTCTAAAGCGACCAAAAGTTTTTTCCCGTTTCTGAATATCTAAATCATAATTTATAATTTTAGTGTACGGCAGTCGCGCTCTGGCATTTTTGGATACGACGCTTATTTACAAATGTTGGCCTAGTTTTACAATGCCGACTGTCCGCGTGCAAATAAAAATCATAGTTAAATATAATTTGAACTTAAGCAGGATTTACATCAACAGAGACTAATAGGTACCACGACAAGAAGATCATCTGCATGAAGTATATCTGCATATTTTTTATTTAGTTTGACACTATTTAAAACAGGTGTGACGTGCCCATAAATTTTGTGCATGATGGAACATATTTAATAACATATTGTCATTCCAATATATTAATGTAAAATATTCTCGCCAAATATTTCTTCGAATCGTCAATTATTGAACGTGCAGTTGGTACACGCATCGTCTACGCGCGTAGTATTAAATCCGTTTCTAGTCTTGTTGCAGTACCTATATGCATATAGGTACTGCAACAAGACTAGAACGTACAAAGGTATACAATCACACAAGGAAGTTATTTTGACTGTTGCGTTAATAATAATCATATGGTTAATTGCAATAAAATGTTGTTTTTGAATTTTGGTTTACATTCTCAAAATATGTCTATATTGCTTTGCGAATGAAGAGAATCTGATATTAATATTGAATTTTAAATTAAATATATTGCGTATTTTGGTGGAACCGTTTTTTGAATTTCGTAAAGAACATTTTGCACATCAAAGTAACCGCTTACAATTTTAGAATGTATCATTAAGTCATCGATTATACTTCTAGTAGATAAAAGTGAATTTGTCTGTCTTAGTCTGATTCAAATTGATAACTGATTCTTTCTCTACAGAGAATAATTAATCTAATATTAGTCTATAGACTAATTAGTTAATTAGCCTTATTAAACTAGACTCGATTAATTATTATTTGGATGGATTCTTCTTTGGATTCATATTAAATAACATAAGCCCAATCGAGGTAGTTTAGATACGTCTTGTGAATCCAAGAGGAACAATTTCGAAGACAATTATCTTTATGGCAACTCCGGAGGAAAGAGGACCAAGTGGATCGCCCTACACTTAGTTGGGTTAGATGGTAACTAAGACTTCAAAAATATAGTTTTGTTCATAATTGATCAAGTACTAAAATAGCGCAATACATGGAAGATCATAATCATCAGCCGTTTTTCGAAAGCCTCCCCAAATGTCTCCCACTTTTCTCTGTCCATTATTATTTATTCCCAAGTAATTTCGAAAAATTATGTCCATTGTTATTCATTCCCAAGTAATTTCGAAAAATTCTGTCCATTGTTATCAATTCCCAAGTAATTTCGAAAAATTTTATCCATTTTGATTCATTCCCAAGTAATTTCGAAAAGCATGATGATTTCTTCAGACCTTTGGGTTTAGGTCAGCTTGTTGGCCACTATATGACACCGTTGTCTGAGAAATGTGGCTCAGGATAAGAGGATGAAAATTATAGTGATAAAATTATAAAAAATATAAAAGACTACAATACACGTTCCTCATAGTTTCGTCTCTGTGAGACTTCTATAATTTATCTTAATTATTAATAATCCCTCTGTGGACGAAATTCAGTAATTGTGTTCTCAGAATATACATATTGTTAAAATATATACTGAATTTTGAAAAAATGGTTTACAGGCGTATTTTAGTGCATTTGTTTAATATTCATAAGAATATCATATATGTACATGTGCATTAAAAAGAATATTGCTTAATACTCCACTTTAAAAATATATATGTTTCATTACCAGCTAGGAAATCTATGTATGGTAACTCCATAAGAAGAACTACAGATGTCTGCTGTATAGTCGATCCAAATATAAGAAAGGTTTCAGATTTGGAACATATGACTTTCAACTTTCAAAAATATTATGATGTGTTGATATTCTTACGATGGAATTGCTAAACGATGCATTGAGTAGAGTGATCACTTAAGCCTTATAGCTCATACAGGTTGTAAGCCCTGAACCATCATATAAAAAACTTTCATACACGTTTCTCACATAAATAGATTCGTCTCTGTGAGTCTTCTGTAATTTATATTGTATTAATAAAATTATAAATTTTAACAATTTAATATTTCAATCAATAATATAGAAGTCTTTGGGTGTACATGGGGCTTACGACCTATCGTACGGCTGGCTTAAGTGATCACTTTACACAATTTAACGTTCGCCATTTCCACCCATGATACCATGTCTACTAAATTTTTGGAAGTTGAATATATTTTAATTATACGGCATGCTTCGTATATGTGTTGCGAAAATTCTCAGCGCGGCCGGCAACCAAAGCTTTTTCATTCCCCTTAAATGACCACAGATGTCTCATTAGTTACATTGTGTAAAGTGATCATTTTAATATAATTTCTAAAAATATAATTTCGTCTCTGTGAGACACCTATAATATATTGATTAATGATGTCCCTGTGACAAAAATCCAGTACTGTTCTGAAAAATTTGGACATACTCAAAATATTCTGAATTTAATTTCTTATATTTTCTCATTTTTATTCTACGTATCTATCGAATTGTTTTTTCCTTGTAAAAGAATAGGAATGGAATAGGCGTTTTCATAGATACTCGTACTTCGTGTCATAATTTAAACTTTTAAAATGTTGTTTATATTATTTATTGTGTGTTGTGTACCACAAAACTTTAGTTTGACGTTGACACGTTATGTTGGATATTAAAATGTGAAGATCAGCATAAACGGCGTAGAATTTTAATGAAGATATGGTATTAGTTGTTAATTCTTGTTTACTGCTGCAGAGGAAATAATATTCTCAAAGTTTGGAGACGAAGGCCATTACTTAATGTGTGTCACGTACCTACATGATCATGAGACGTGCTGACTCGGTAAACAAACTTAATAATGGAGATGATGTGCAAACTTTGATACGGGGACGTTTAAAGTAACTGAATAGAACTTTCTTTGTAAAACTTTTAATTATTATTTGATTTTTATGACAGTGTATGTTACCTTATTTTATTTATTTTTTATCCTACAGATAAACAAAAGATCATTAATTAACCTGATGCATAAATGATGTAAAGTAATGTAAAAACATTTTATGGCTATCAGGGGAATAACGTGTTACAGACTCTTTATGGTTGAAGAATTACATACACAGATACTCTGCAAAAGATTTATTTAATAGTTGTTTTATAAATAAACAAGTAATTCGATAATTAAAATCACTGCACAAATCTAGAGTACGCGGGTTACAAGGTTAACGAAATTTATCACGTGATTCGTGATGGTTCTCGGCGTAAGCTCGTGTTACAAATCTGGTTGATGTTTATATTACAGACAATGTAAAATATCGATAATATACTCGTAAATACTTTATCTTGTACATGTATGCACTAACTATAAATTATATTGGCTAATGTTTACATAATCGAAATTTACACTTTGTAACATATATATTTTACAGACTCAAACGATTGCTTACTATGCATACTAAAATTTCGCTTTTAAATTGAGTTTTGAATATATTTACCTTTGAAAATCAAAATGTCGAAAATAACTATTTAGTTTTTGAGAGCGGAAGTAATAGATGTATTAATATATAAATAGCAATAATATGTAAGCAAACAGAAAAATGTGTTTATTTACTTCACTTAGAATTTTGACATATTATCTACTAAGACTGGTAGGTACTGGTAAAGATAAAATGTAGGTCTGATGAATATTTTATCGAAAGCTATGTGCTCTTTCAGAGACCCACCTTTTTCTAATACCAAACACAAAGACGGTTAGAAGTAGAATATTTAAACACTTTTTATTGAGAATTTGTATTTAGCCTTGCTAACATTTAACTATCAACCTACTGCAGGATTTTGAACTGGGACATTGGATATTAAAATGATTTATCCAAGGGGTATTAAAAGCTAAGCCCTAAGATGACATAGATAAATCCTGATACTCGGTCAAATCTAGAAATACGACAGCGTTGTACGAGTGAGTACGTGAAAGCTTATTTTCAAAGTTCTTAAAAATATTTTGCTTTGGAACAAAATTTATAGTTTGAAGTAAAAGGTTGGCTTTACTTTGAGTAATTTATGTTGTGATAAAATTATTTACAAAATAAATTTTCTATTATGGTGAGTATGTCAAAGAGCAGAATTAGTTAAAGGATGAGCGACTGTGAAGGTTGTATTTATCGCTAAAATATGAATACACTAATTCTGTGTTGATATGGAAAAGGGGGACAAGT
Source organism: Agrypnia vestita (assembly GCA_016648135.1). NCBI lineage: Eukaryota > Metazoa > Arthropoda > Insecta > Trichoptera > Phryganeidae > Agrypnia > Agrypnia vestita. Next base: position 92,760 of record JADDOH010008852.1, read on the forward strand.
CTCAAAAATGTGAAATGGAATTAAATATGTCAAACGATAGAAAAAAATAGCTATCGATTGGTTTATTTAACCCCATTTCGCATTTTTTGACGCTTGTCCCCCTTTTCCAAAACAAGATAGAATTGTTATGTCAGATTTTAAAAATTATTATGTTCTTCGTGAAACGCCTCCGAAACAATTTAAATACCTACCACAATGACTATCGCAATTTATTTGTTAATTCCCAGAACAAATAAAAAAACCATTTTCTTAAATACTAAAAATATCAATGAATTCTAACTTTATCTTTAGGTGGCGTACTGGTTTTTTCTGAATTTTTGTCAAAGATATTTTGACAAAAATTCAGACAACGGAAAAATGAGAATAGAAGACTAGAATGTTAGAATGTGTAGATCTTTTGATGTTTGATACAAAATCAACACATTTTTTTCTGATGCTACCTGAAAGTTATGCGATACACGACTAAAAAGTGAATAATAATTATAACATGCTTTTTTCGTTCAAAAATAGATGGCGCACTCACCATTTGAATACTATGTACTTATTTTACCTCTTACTGATGACATAATTTAGTAATAGTCTAAATTTTTTTTAAATGGGTAGGTTGCTTACTAGGGTAGGGTAGGTACTTATGTACGCGTGTTAGAAATTTTAATTCTTTAGAATACATAAATAAATACATAAAGTGACAGTTCTCCATCAACGAATCTAAAATCAGCGACGGTAATATAGTTAAAAAGAGATTTATATTAAATAAATTCATGAACAAAATAAACAACAATAACAACGCTCGGAGCGTATGCAATTTTCATAACACCATTTTCAAACTTGATGTCGTCACTTAAAGAATTGCTATTTGTCAAATGTCACCCGAAAAATTCGCCGTCTTGACTTTTAATTTTGATTCGTGACTTCATTGTGTTAAAATATGCCCATTGAATGATGCGTACGCATTCTTTCGCGTGCATACCTACTTTTCCTGATGGGAACGCGAAAAAATGGGGGGTAATTCCACCGCCCTACGGTCAGGTCAACCTGATGGAACCGATATCGCAGATTCTCAGACGAAAGCGAGATCGCATAAAAATTCTCTAAGAATCTTAAAGTGGTCCAAAGCAGGAGTCGAGTAGAGGAGAAGAGAAAGTCGCAAGTAGATCTGGAGGTGAACGCAGGAGCAGAACTGAATTCTGGATTCCTTTGTCACGTTTTTTATTCAATAAAATCATCAGGGCCCGCATGCCCAAGCGCATTTTCAACGACCAATCAGAAGTCGGCATTTCGGGAACCGACAACCCCGACCTCTGTCGGACGGCGGGATCAATTCGAGTCGCAGCTCTATGAGCAGTCGCCCCGCATTCAAAATATCAATAAACATGTAACCAAACATTTTACTATAGCTATTTCATACTATTTTTATATATCTATATTTTATCTTTATTTTGTTTCATTAACAAATGTCTCTCAGGTTCATCCTTCATGGAGATAATCGGTAAAAAGGGGGCCAGGCTCGCCAAGCTTGGTGCAATTATTTCGTATATTTGGTCTCTCTGGCGAGCCTGGCTCCACTAATTCAATCTATTTTCTACATAAAATTATGTAAAGCCATATACAAGTAATTACGAACAGAATCATATTAATTTTTATAATTTTTGTATGAAAATGGCGACTTCGGCACGGTACTGATGTCGCCAGAGGGTATCGAATTTATATTAAAATAAATATGGAGGTGGTAAAATTGTACCCCCACCACCTCCGGACCATCAACACTCTTTCATTTGACGATTCAGCAAAATAAACTTTAAAAAACATACATTCAAGAAAAATCACAAAAAATAACTTCGAACGCGCTATGCATACCCAAAAGGTTTTATTTATTCTTGCCCATCTGCGCGCTCGCGCTCACAATTCATATGATTAGAAATGTAATTATCAATTCTACGTAGATATCAAAACAAAAAACAAAATACAAAAAATCACTTTTTCTTCTTAAAATGTTTATCAGGGCCAACATATGGAAATTGGCAAAAAAGGCCCGTTTAAGGGCCGCCGGTTTTTTTTTCTTCTCCGACACAAAAATGTTTATCAGGGCCAACATACGGAGATTGGCAAAGAGGCCCGATTAAGGGCCGCCGGTTTTTCTTGTCCGACACACCCTACTAAAATTTAACTAAAGCAGGATGACTTCAAAAATATCATTTTGACTCGACCCTACTGTATATACCATTTGGTATATGCAATTACATCGTATCTTGTTTGGCTCCTGTGTTAGAAAAACAGAAAATGTGTCCTCAGTTTACATGTTTACGTATTATTTATATCGATGCGCTCAACTTGGACTTTATTGAGCCAAAGGCTATTGACGAATGTTCTAATGGAGAAGACTGAAAAGCATTTTGTTGTACATAAAACCTTGGTTTTGGGTACATCCGAAGGCCGTAAAGAGATTCAGTTTTCTTGAAAAGGTCTAACCATTGAGATGAAGGGCTTAAACAAGACTTTAATGGAAATTTCCCCGAGTGCCCCGCATCCGGTCCGGCTCAGCTACCCCGGGGCATGAATCGGATTTATTCCTTTAGAAATAAAATAACATTTTAACAATCTCAGCAGTTGGTAAAAGTAGAACAAATAGGTGATTAAGGGATATTTATTCAGAAACATCATTCAAAATTAACTTACCATTTATTATGTAGCCGAGTACATCTAAAGTATACTTAAATGCAAAAATACATGTTACTAGAGCGTGCCGAAGACACTTGTAATTGGTATAACGGGCATAGACTTCATTTATAATGTTTTATTATTAGAGTATCATGTACCTATTACTCTGTTAGTGTCTCTAATAAATATTTTTAAAAAATAATAAAAAATTAAAAAAACGATAAAATTTCAAAACATGTGTATTTTAGAAATACATGAAACCAAAATCAATTAGAATTAATGTAGCACAGCAGGCAATAGTGTTGTTGTTAGCAATTGTTTTTGAGATGAAAGCGAAAGTATATTTTTAAAATTTATTGCAAAAATAATTGATTAAGATTAATTATAGAACTGAGACAAACGGGAAACATATATAGAAATCTTTATAGGGTGGCCACAGGACTTATGACCTGTATTTGCTGACTTAAGTGATCACTTTACACAATTTAACGTTCATAGATTCCACCCTAAGAAAATCCATACTTATCTGCTTCATTTCAAATGTTTGAAGCAACGTTGCTATAGCCATCTATGGTAGAACATTTTTAATTCCCGTGTCAAAGAATACATAGATGTTACCGCTAGTAATAATACTTCTATATTTTTAAGGTGGAATACGAAGCAACATTTATTTTATATACGTATAATACATATTATTTTCAATTTTTTAACTCCTTTTATAGATCAGTTTATATTTTAACAATACTTGTTTTCTATATAAATAGCTTCGGCTCTATGAGACTTCTATAGTTTATCTTAATCAATGAATATGCCTATGTGGACAAAATTTAGTAATTGTTTTCTTAGAACATACGATCACACTTTTATAAAATATCAGGTTAATCTATTTTATATGTTAATGGTATATTGTTAATAGTATGGTCTGGTATTGGATAATTTTGAATCTTAACAATATGAAAACCATGTGAAAGTAATCAAAATATTATAATTAATCAACTAAATGTAACCACCAGTCCTAACCCAAGTAAATACTAGAAATGTGTAGAATGGTCTCAAATCAAACATTCGAAAACCAACATGTTTTGTATAAAAAGGCGAAGCGAGTGCCGCGTGGTTCAGTCATTGTTTGACGTTTGACGTGTGCGACATTACCAACGAAGCAGTGTAGCCAGCGCGTGTTTAACCGATTGACAGATATTCCGGCGAAGTACTTACGTGCGAAGTTGAGATGAATATTCTCGAAAGTGATCGATGCGATAGAAAAAGCTTAATAAAAAGTGTTCCACAGACGAGTGACTAGAAATATTTAGTTACTGTGAATGAAACAGTGCATTAGTTAAGTTTGTTTCCAGTGACTTTTTGTGTACTAAATAAAAGTTTTAAATAGTTTTAAGTGTTTTGATTTTCCTTTACAGCCACGGTCCCGTGACAATATTTTCAGAAATTTCTGATATTAACTGTCATTTTTTCTTAACATTTCATCATACTGTTAATTTTTTTTTTTTTCTAAATTTTTAAAAATTATTTAAAAAAAGAGATTTTTGTAAAGGTGTTACAATTGAATATTTTTGATTAGTTTATTTTGCACAACATATATGTAGACTGAAGGAAACTTTATTCATTACCAATTGTTTACTCTCCGTCCACGTATTGAATAATGAATGTACTTGAGTGAAATCTTAACGCATACACGTTTAAACGTAACCTAACGATACTTGAATATCCTAACTACATCAATCATGCTTGGCTTGTATTTACAATCTACAAAAAACCCCATTCTTAGAGGCGAGAATGTACGATGAAAATAACAAGTTTTTTTTATCTCTCTAAGGGTATTTGCTGATCCTGTGTAGCCTGAAATCCTTATGGTACTGGGATAAAGAGTAAACAAAGGCTGCCTTCCACTGCCGCACGTCAACCGGAATATTTACCAAACTATTGGCCCTCTCAACAAAGAATACATATTTTTCAACAACACACAATTTGACATCTCTCATAAAAAATTCGGGCTAAAGTGTATATTGGTTGTTTATTAAATAAATTATTCATATGCGAGTATTACCGAAAAAAAAAACGAGATGGGAAAAGGGAACACAAATATTTTACAAGCCCGGGAGCGTTACTCAGGATGACGAGAGATGAAAATGCTAGCGAAATTAGATTTTTTTACCATGGTGTCATATTATCTCTGTTGATCAAGATATATAAATAGCCAGCTTCGTAAGTAAAGAATTTTTCAGGTAAATTTGATAGGAAATTGCCAGGTCTCACACTCCGTTCGGAGTGAGATAGATACGCTTGGCGCTGAGTTGTGTATCCGATTATGGCTTTTACATTGGCTCGAGGTTGAATTACATCTAAATTATCAACGAAAAATAATGAAACGTTTATATTCTACGTTTCTTCTCTTTTACCAATTTTTAACTGGGGACGTTTAGATTCTACATTTATCTGTATATTCATATTATTGCTTTAATTTTTATTCACTTAGTGTTAATTGAAATAATTAAACTGATAACATTCAATTATTGAAGGCGTCCCTATAAAAGGGGGCTTTATTTAAATACACAATTTTACAGGAAAGAGAAAAAACGCATATTGAATATCAGTTTTCTTTATTTTCTCATATTCACTTGCCATTATTAATTAGCCAACTTTTGATGTCGAATTTCGGCATGACTAAATTTAAATCATTAAAAATTATATACCTTTCATGTTGCATATTGTTAAACAGACAAATTTAAAACAATACATTCACCTAGTGATCTGATGAACTATAATATATTCCCTTTTTATTGGGATGTCTTCAATTAGTAAGGTGTTTTGTGGGTTTTAGGTTTTTTTAATTATATATATTACAAATCTTATATATATACTATATAAAATAGTAAATGATTAAAATAGATATAATCCTATTATTAATATTTAAATCATTAACTTTGTGGTTAGACATTATAACAGAATGTTAGTTAACTTAGTAAAAACCACTACCAGATTAAGCCCTACCGGTTTTGAGACGTACCCGTCTCTTCGTCAGGACCAACACTACACTACTATTTAACTGTAATTTCGGATATTTTATACGCACCGTATGTAATACCGAGAAGCGAATCTCGACGTTTCGTTGGATACTTATCCAACATCATCAGGAGGACGACCTTTACCCGCGGAGGTGGAGGTCGTCCTCCTAATGACGTCGGATAAGTATCCAACGAAACGTCGAGATTCTTCTCTCGGTAATACATACGGTGCGTATAAAATATCCGAAATTACAGTTAAATATGTCTATCGACCATAATAACAACCTTAACTCTTTAACTACACTACTATGTTCACAACACTATACACCACAACCATAGTATTGTTAAACTTTCACCAATATTTATCACATGCGTGTTAATCTTGTCAGAGACAAGTATGCACTAACTAGCGTACAGAACAATCAGGAATCTATCTGTAAAACATCGAATCTTAAAAATTCATTCACATTAACAGTAGTTTAGTGTTGGTCCTGACGAAGAGACGGGTACGTCTCAAAATCGGTAGACCTTAAATCTGGTAGTGGTTTTTACTAAGTTAACTAACATTCTGTTAGATATTACCCCTATCAACATGCGAATATAATAGAAATAAAAAATCAGTTTGATTCTAAAAGAAAAACACAACCCGGGTCGCCCATTACTTTCTCTGGCATCGCATCTTATAATTACAGTAAATAGATAGATAAAATACTAAATAGATAGATAGATAAAGTTAAGACCTATTTTAAAGCCCACCCATAATTATATCCGGTAACTATAGCACACTCCGGAAGCAATGAAGCTGCAAGGTGGCAGTGAAGAATTTAACCTCCTTTCGTTATTTCTCAAATTTTAATACGTCAAATTCACAACGCTCGGAGAAAGGACAATCGCTGAATGGATGCAATCATCCAGTGGTACAAAAACCAATGAAAAATAGTGGAGAATCAGAAGATCGACAGGCCGCCCTAAAACACGCTGGATTGAAGTCATCAAATTCTGTGACAGCGATCAAAAATAACAGAGAAAAGGGGCAAACACTTGGAAACGCCTTCTATCAGTTGATAATGATGATGATAAATACGTCAAATGTTTTTGTTTATTAAAAAACTTAAAATTGTATTTGTATTTTTATATCTGTTTTAAAACAACGATCTGTTCCCGGAATTCTTTAATGCATAAGTAAGTTACTTGTCAAAAACTAAACATGTAAAAATGGATCGAAAACGATGAAAATAGGAGTTTTTCGGGATGTTAGGTCAACACCGGATCAGTGAATGCTGATTTTTTTGAATCTCGCTTTAGCGCGTTCAGGTTTTTCTCGTGATAACAATTTTCGGACGGACAATTTTAAAACAGAACTCCGTTCTATTTTCCTATACAGGGTGTAATAGCGCTAGTCCATTATACTTAACATGTAGATTCGCCTAAATGATGTGTCGTATATGTTCAAGCAACAATGTCCTAATAAAAATAGTTATGGAGATAAATGATGTCACAGTTTGCATTTTTTTCAATATGTTAACATATCTTCTGTTAAACATTGGACCATTAAAAATTCGTTTGCTTTAAAATACGTAAACAAGTGATTAAAAACTCGAACCAATTTGACCTGGAATTTTTTTGAAAGGTTTTGATCCTTTTATTTGACTTGTATTAAAACGAATGAACTTTTAATATTCCGTTTAAGTTACAAAAGTCAATGATAGACCATTTTAAATAAGTCAGAAAAAAAATGCAAACTTTGTATCTTATCTCCATAATTATTGATATTGGGACATTGTTTCTTGAACATTTACGACTCATGATTTATGCAGGAATCTACCTGGGAAGTATAGTGGACAAGCTCTGTTACACCCTGTATTGCTGTCCTCGTAGTAAAGTGGTCGTGACACTGGATTTACATATCCGCAGTTCCGGGTTCAACTCCCTGTGAGATAACAGTTCATTTAGGTATGTGATTTTGTGAGTGCTTTTGTGATGTGTTTTTTTACAGTAATCAGGCCTCGTGGTCTGTTGTAGTGTTACAAATTTTATTTAAAGAAATAGGGTAGTAGAAATAAAACTTCAGCGTGATCGTTTTCAGTTACCGTTAGGAAAATTAAATTACATTTAGAGTCGAACCCCCGGGAGATGTTTATTTTTAACTCGTGAAGATCGCTGAGAGCGGATATCCATTTCATTGGACATACCATAAAACGGAAAAGTGATACAGCCGAGTAGCGTTAAACCAGATTCCGCTGGCATTTTGAGAGTTCAAGGAGTTTATTCATTTAGTTTATCATGCTGAGGATAAAACTATTCTGTATATATGATAATAGTAAAATATCATAGAATGAATGCATTTCAAATTCCTCAAGAAAGAATAGGGCGACTTGAGGCTCATATCCATAAATCAAAGGAAAATCTCAAAATATCTACAGAAAAATGCGCAAAATCACTTGAATTGAGAGATTTACAAACGAAGATGTTGAGATCATTATTAAATAATATTAACCTGGTTACCTCTACGTAAATTTAATAATATTATATATATTTTTTCACTGCTTAAGTTTCGAGAAAAATAGAATCTCTCATCGACAGGTGAAGTATCAAACTGATTACTTTTAAAAATAAAATTTTCATATTGATTCTGTTCAAATATAAATAATTATTACCTTTAAATAAAATAACTCTCTGTTTAACACTACTTTATTGAGTTTAACCAACTAGTTTCGGCTCACAGCTCAGTTTTCATCAGGGTTGAATATTACCTAACCAAAAACAGAATCGTAAACAATCAAGAAATCATTAAGGGAAGAAAGAGACAGAACGTCAACTGAGGTGGGGGTTAGGTGAAAGAAAGAGGATATGGGTGGGTGTAGTTAATTGGAAAGGGAATATATCTAGAATCAAGTTGTTTATTAAGTAAATTGTTTTTATTTATTAATGATTTTTTTATTTCTAAGGCTTCTAAATTGAGACATTACTATCTTTGATGTGGTTTGCTAATTTAGAAAAATTATTTCAAAAATTTATGCAGTGATTGCAATAGTAACTACATCGGTCAAACTTTTATAAAGCTTAATATTAGACTAAATAAACATCGTCGTTGTCAAACTAGCAAAATATTTATCACTACTATCGTTTCAAGAGAAGCAGTCCCTCTCATCATCAGGTATAATTAATATCCGATGTTGAGAGGGACTGCTAGATCTGATGATGATAATAGTGATAAATATCTCAAATATTGTGTGTAGTACAAAGTTTAAATAATAAATTATATTTTAAAATAAAATATATTTAAAATCATTCAATGACCATCAAAACTATAATGTATTGCAAAACTAAAATGGCAGTAGGCTGGACATATGGCTCGACAGAAGGATACTAGATGGGCACTCAGAATTCTATAATGGAGGCCCTGGACAAAAAATAGAAGCGTCGGAAGACCTCCCAAAAGGTGGTCTGATGACATAGTCCAGCAAGCAGGAAGAACCTGGATGCGAAGGGGGAAAAACAGAGATGAGTGGAAGAAAATGGAAGAGGCCTACATCCAGCAGTGGAGAAAAATAGGCAAAGGAAGAAGAAGAAGAAGAAGAAGAAGAATGACCATCCTACATTTTGGTATAAAATAATATTGTATGCAATAGAAGTGCATATTATTCGGAATCTTTTTTAAATTGCCAAACAGTTAATATAAATAAATTAATTAATTTAGATCATAAAACATTAAACCAGCAATTCTTGTAAATAAATGTATATGTCCTGACTTTCTTCGAAAACGTCTTTAACGATTTTGATTAAAGTCGTAGATTATAAATTTTTGGGTCCAGAAATTGATCTGTCAAGTTGTCATCTTAAGGAAAATTCATTTTCACGCGTTTTTCACCTAAACCCAGCACTATTATATTATAAAATATTTAAATTCTACCTAGGAATACAAATATCGAAGCAATCGGCCCACCGCGACTTTTCCCTTTGAAGCGCTAGGCCTACCCACCCTTGCTTATAATCTATCATGATCTTTTTTTATCGTATTTGCCTATGTCATTCTTGGACAGCCGAGAGTTCAGTTCGAGTTCAAGCCGGAGTTCTTTCGGAGATCCTTTAAAGAGTTCTAAAGTTCTTGCTATCTACAACATGGCAAGCTCATCTCAATTTATTCGACCTCATAGCTGTCACTATTTTGGGCTTTTTGAATAGCTTGTAAATCCCTGAATTGATGCAAATACATCTTTTCTTAGGTTCTCTGGTGAAACGTCTAGGTATTCTACCCCAAAAATATTTTTAAAGCCTTCTCCAGCTTATGTAACGAGCTTTATGAGTTGAATTGACTAGTTTCAATTCATTCTAATTATATAATATAAAAAACATTTTTAAGTATATTTTTATCAGAATTCAAAGACGAACAAAGACGAGGAAAGATTTATTTCCGTGAATTGTTTCAGTAAACACTTCTGAAAACTTCGTTTAATTTCATAATTCTGTATGGAAGTGGGTAGGTACTTGATTCTATTTCTTTCAATAACTACGACCGTAGTTTTGCAAATTTGAATAATAAATTGAATACATTTTATCAGCTTCTTTTGATTTTCTTTTTGAAAATCCGATTTTTTTTGTTTTACAACATTTCGACAAATGGGGATAAAATTAAACGATTCCGTAGGAAACTAAATAAACTTAATAGAAAATTCTTGTGCGTTAAGCCCTATTTTGTGTAGTATATGTGTGTATTTTCACGGTATCTTCCTTTTTATTTTAAATTAATATCCAACTGCACCGGAGTACAGTAAATACTTTGAACTAAGCTGTACCAAACTAGATTTTCTACGAAATAAATCTAAATAAAATACGTATCTAGTAATATTTTAAAATAGATAAATACCTATTGAGTTTCGATTTTTTTTCAATATGTATGCTTACGTTCAATTCATACTTCAATTAACTGACTGCACGGCCTGTCGAACTGGGTTTTAGATTTTTTTTATGAAAAGCTATGTTTTCTTATTTAAAATTGTATACAATGAACTATTTGATATTTAAGTGTTACGAGGTTTTCCAGAATAGGCTAAGAACTTAGTGGAAAACATGCCGTTTAAAAATAATACCTACGAGTAAAAAATATTCCCTCCATCTCTATTCCTCTTGACATTTATTCCATTCTTTCACTCAATTTTGCTTATCCAAATCTAGTCTATCGTGTAAATTAATCCTACTGGATCTATATTTTCTCCCGAGAGAAATTATTGATCCCATTCTCTAATACAATACACATTTCTTATGATAACATTAAAATTCTAACGAACAAAAGCCGCGAACTAAGTGGGAAATATTGCAAGGAATTATTTCTTAGCGGATAAAAGTGTGGACAAGAAAGTTAATGGGATTCTTTTGCTCCCTTTTCTCTTGTTTGTGTCTCAAGTTGTATGTCATTCATTATCTGTACCTTCCATCTGACATGAAAAGTTATTTCCTTAGAATATTATATACAACCGAAAACAACATCTGTATAACAATACACCCAACATAAAAATTTCTAAGATAAAACACAGAATTTCATATTAGGTATCTCCGTGCTTTTAAAACTCAAATTAGCACTGTTCATCTTTAAACACCTTATAAGTACCTACCAGTCATTATTCAACTCAATTCGTATTGATTTTCTGGTCCGGAGTCGTCGATTTCTTTATTTTTTGTCTGATAATTATGGAGTTTATTTATTAAATAAATAAAAATTTCAGTATTTATTTAGTTCCATAATATATATGGCCTAATGTATTATTGTACAATTGATTTTATATAAAAAACATATAGTAGTATATAGTACTTAAATTTTTTATAAAAATCTTTTTACACTGCTATTGAAATTACTTTATTTTGACTATATTTTAAAGGTTTTTGGTACGTTGTTGAAGATTTTGAGTCTGTATATTAAACAATTTGTAAAGTATTTTTGTTTCTCTTCTGTAATTTTATACTGTCGTCACTTATTGTTTTGTATTAATGAATATCGGTAACACATAAATTCATAAATTTTGGGGTATAAAAGCAAAGGTAGCAATATCCAAAAAAAAAAATTAATGCAGACATGGAGGATTACTAATTTATAATGTATTGAATTCGAGATTTTATAAGTAACATAGCCTATGAATTTATAGGCTATGTTTTCTACAAATCTCGATTTGAATACATTATAAATTAGTTATCGTTGACGACTGCATTCATTTTTTTTTGGATATTGCTGCCTTTGCTTTTATAACCCATATATTATGTATAAGCTGTTTTTTTATTATGATTAATCACTATAAAAGATCTCATTCAGTAAAGCTGTCCTGAACTCAATTCAATTTAGAAACTATATTAAAATATATGTTTAACAGTTTCATGTATAAACCAAATTTACAATACTCGCTTAAATCTAGGACCGTTGTCCAGGTAGATTGTGATAAATTTCGTTGACCTTGTAATCTACGCACTGTAGATTAATGCGGTAGTTTTGTCTTGTATAGCTTTTTAATTTAACTTATTTTAAATTATTTCTACCGTCTTGCTAATTTTCTCGAGACAAAAGGGTGCATTCTTTAACATATTTTGGCATTGTACTTTAATGTCACACTTTTAATAAGAGTCATTGATAACATTGTAATATTCTATTTTAATATTAATTTATTTAATAAATATATTTTTTACTTATCCTCAGGTAATTCAGTTACCAAATATGTAACGCCCTGTAACTCGAATAAATAGCAATAAAAAAATACTTTTTTACCGCACAATAAAGCTAGGTGATTTTTAACATATATTAAATACATCCCTTCGTATAATGTTTGCTGTAACGCTCAACCATGCTTGACATGTTCTTTATAATATAATCTTCACGGGACCACAATGAAAAATATCTCGGGAGACTCAAGTAAAGGAATAACTCTAAGCCCACCTGAAAATACAATAGATTTTCCCTTTTTGTTTAACTTCAAGTATATTGCGGTCCACCTGCGCAGAGTCTGTGAGCCCGCAGACAGGGCTCTCGTTTACTTAAACATGATACATTGAGTTTAAAACAAAATGGGCGTAAAACAATTATTATTATCCGAGTTTACGCGCAGAAGATACAGAACAAACACCAAATTTTAACTCTTGGTCACAAAATAGAATTATTATTGAAATTAAACATTTTAAGGCACGTGAGAGTAAATTCAAACTGCTGTGTCACACGAGTTTTCGTTAACGTTTTACAGTTAAAAAACGCACAGCAATTCATTCAATTTGCCGCGTTACACGTCGCTTCTATTATTGATCTATTTATTTTTATTTTTAAATTTATACTACCAATTGACTAATTATGTAACTTTTTTTTATTATTGAAGCAATATTATTATTTAGAAGGTTTTTTTAAATGGAATTACTATGCTCATTTGTATATGATTTGTACAAGAAGGAAGAACCGCTCTTGAACGACATTGTAGTGATATGACAAAATATTTTTCGACAAACCACTCACATGCGTTATACAAACTATCAAACTAAAAATTACTACTGAAAATAATAAAAAGGGCGCTCAATCGGCCCGCGTGGCCCGTGGTCCGAGTTCGATTCTTACTGAAACGCTACTTAAACACTTAGTGATTATAAGCCTATAATTTACGTTTTATTTTGTGTAGGTGTGTCTGAGAATATGTTTGAATAAAGAAAAATTGTTTTTTATTAATCATTTATTGAAATGTACTCAATCGAAGTACCTTTTTGTTGTTATTACTTTAATCATATTCAAACCCTTGGTCACAAAATGGGATTGTTATTATTTATAATTTCACCCGTCATTCCCCGGTATATAGATTTATTTCCATTACTGCAAGGCCCGTAATTTTTTCGTTGTTGTGTCGGTCGTTGGATATAATATCCGTGGATCTTGTGCCTTGTCATGCTTCGCTACTCGTCATTTTAAATCGTGCACAGGATAGAAAGTAGTTCGAGCTGTAGAAGCAAAATAATAGACCATATTGTTCCATCAATAGCTCACCGACTAACGGAGATGAAAAAATAATATAAATAAAAAAATAATAATATTCAAAAATATCAAAAGTCTTTTTAATTTTTTCATTTCTTCCCTAACGCAAAAATTGCACAAAGTTTTTGCGCACTAAGTGATATATGATAAGAATATTAAAAATATAAATTAGAGAGATCATTGGTCATAGTGTGTTTTAAAAGTACCTACACATTTGGCAAATGCGTGTAATCTATTTAAAAGGGTAGCTGTAAACATGAAAAAGCTTTAGACATGTATCCTCCGCCACAACATATTCTTAACCGTATTTAGTAATGGGGGAGATCGAAGAAAATGGTTATGTCCGGTTGCTGGACTAGAATGGATGGTGAGAATTAAAACGACAAAGAAATGTCTTATAAAAGAAGATACTGTACTTACAATGAATATAATTTAAAACGTATACAATTTTTATGATGAATAAGTTGAAAATGTAATAATTTTTTTATTATTTATTAAATGATATTCAATTTTGAGAAACTGAAAAGTTTTGTCTTTCGTTAACGCGCTTTTCATAATACAAAATAATTATTTTTCCACCCTACATGACTCGCCTGTTTTGTATTGTGTTGCCATTATCCAACATATTTTAATATTTGAGAATTTTAACAAGATAATTTATCATCAAAACTTGTTTCATCGTACATTTACAGATTTGTATTGTTTAATATATGTAGATATAATCCAAACTATGTTGTAGTAGGAAATTTTACGTAGATATCGAAAGACAGCTATATTAATGCTGCCTACAACAAAAGATCTCATGACGCAGATTTGAAATGCAACAATTCCAATACGATTTTTAGATTAACCGGAGATTTGAATCAATCCCCCATTAAATTTATTAAATATTACAAAAATGTGTACTTTTCTGAAAAGTTGGTCCCGTTAAAATGGCGGCGAATCAAAAACGTTAATTTCTGTTTCTAGGGCCCGAATACAGTGTAAATAATTTCACCATTAAATCGTTAAATACTGACTCTGTATTTGGGCCTAAGTAATTTTTTGGGGAAAATAATACGTGTTTCTCTATGTAAGTGACACATCATTGCATTCATTGAATGTCGACGCAGTAAGCAATCGATGCTGTGTAACTCGATCGCTCGTTTTATTTTTTGTGAATTAAAAAGTTCAATAAGCCTTTGTGATTCCTGACACTTATTTTAGTTTCAAAAGCAATGTTGATAATCGCTTTACTTTGTTGAGTCACAAAATAATTAAAAATTTTCGAAATCGACCAGCATCGTGAAAAATGGCCCTATTGAAGCTTTTGTTTCCGCTTTATTTCAGTATTTTTTGTAGCGTTGTAGACACTAAACTCTTCATTTTCACCGGATATTGTCGTGTCAAATAAGCGATATTTTTTTGTTTAGGAAAGCGTAAATTTTATTTACATCCCGCATGACTGCCATTATATGGGGAGTACAAATACTTTTAGCTATCAGCTTTGTTCAAACGGGACTATTGTACCTACGTGACCGCGAAACAAATACATTGTGTATGGGTTATATTCAATGTATGCAGCAACTACAAGTATTCCTATGGGTCGTAAATAATTGTATGTATACGAAAGTTGTCCGTCAACTTTATGGGCCATAAAGTATAATAGTATGAAGGGATGCCCACGCCACCGATCTATTCCTTCCTGGGAGAGCTTGCTACGTACATAAAACTGCTATTGACAGAATATTATATTAGGTCCTTACATATGAAATTGACGTTTAGTATGGGAGGAACATAAAGCCGATTTTTTTTTTTATAATATATTTATTTAATCAAAGTATGTACCATTGCTATCTATGCACTTTTGCCATCTCATAGGTAGTTCATCGATCCCTTTACTAAAAAAACCATTCGGACGGGAATCAATAAAATCTTTGAAGGCGGTTTGGACTGCCCCATCGGAGTTGAATTTTTTCCTTTGCAAGAAGTTATCCAAATTTCGAAAAAAATGGTAATCTGTTGGGGCAAGGTCCGGAGAGTACGGTGGATGTCTTAGACATTCCAATTGAAGCTCCTCTAATTTGGTAGCCGTCTGTTGTGCAGTGTGTGGTCTAGCGTTATCATGAAGCAGCAGTGGCCTAGAGCGATTAACCAGCCTCGGTTGTTTAGCAGCTAGCTTTTCCATCATGGTTTGCAGATGCTGACAATAGACATCTGCCGTAATCGTCTGGCCAGATTTAAGAAAGCTGTAGTGAACGACACCAGCACTAGTCCACCAAACGCTCACAAGTAACTTTTTTGGAGTCAATTTTCGCTTGGGGCATGGTTTGGCTGGTTCGGCAGCCATTGCGATGAGCGCTTCCGATTATCGTACAGGATCCACTTTTCATCACAGGTAATGATTCGATTTAAAATCCCTTCATTATTGTGCCGGTTGAGTAATGCAACGCAGCAGTCAACGCGCGTTTGTTGATTTGCTTCACTCAATTCGTGAGGTACCCACCTTTCAAGCTTTTTCACCTTACCAATTTGCTTCAAGTGGATTAAAACAGTTTTATCACTAACACCGCAGCCTGCAGCTAACTCGGATGTGGTTTGCGATGGATCCGCTTCCACAATAGCCTTCAATTCTTCATTATCAACTTTGGTCTCCGGCCGTCCACGGGGCTTGTTCTGCAGGTCGAAATTTCCAGAACGAAAACGTTGGAACCAAAAACGCACTGTGTTTTCTTTTGCGGCACCTTCGCCATACACATCATTAATCCTTCGAGCCGTTTCTGCAGCACTGGTGCCACGGTGGAACTCGTACTCGTAAATAACGCGATATTTCAAGTTTTTCATTTTGTAAACTGAGTGACGCAAAGAAAAAAACAATTGAGGAAAAAACAAATGAATTATAATTTTCAAAACACAAATACATGAGTAAATAGCTGTATAAATTTGGATTTGGAATTCCTAACCAAAGAGAAGATATTTGAGATCAAATTTGCCAGTACGGCAAAACGCCAATTTCATATGTAAGGACCTAATAGATGGTTATTATGAATAGTATCGCATAAACGTATAATAAATAATGAAATTCAAAAAATAGTATTATATTTTTAATAAAAAAAGCGCTTTAAAAAAAATTACTAAAAAGAAAAAATTTAAATTTTTAACAGCTACAGTACTAAAAACAATCACGGTATATATTGTGCATGTTCATAAAATTTAAAAGCATGGAGCAATTTGGGGTATGTGTTAAATATCATCAGTCAATCAAATATAATTGAGAAATGAGAGAGATTTATGTAGTGATGTGAATGTACAGCTTATTTAAAACAAGCAATTGTTGGAGTTTGAGAAAGAGTGCCTCACGCATTTGATTTTATTGAAATACCCTTAGAATACCCAAATACTGTTAGATTGCATACATAATATTGAGATTTTTTTATTTATTGAATAAAATTGTATTGCTGCTAGTGAATGGAGAAATAAAAAAAATCAGTGTACTTTTTATGAAATTGTTTTACTTCTGAAGATTTTAGGAAAAAAGTATCTGCAATTAAATTGGATGCAATCTATTCGATACTAATCGCACCACAAGTAGCAAGATGTCACTTCTATGGCAAGATTTCGTTTTATTTTTCGGTTTTCGATGATTTATTTTAAAATAATATTTTTAATAAATTGATTGTATTTTTTGTATGTATCTACTTATATTTATTTAATTTTATTTTATGTTCATTTATTGGTTTTCTTACAGCCATATAATTAATAAATCTTGAAAAAAACAATAATTGATGTACAGAGTCTTGGGCCAATTACAAGAAAACACATATATACAAGAATATTATACCAGGATCGATAAAAAAATAAGAAAATACAACAAGTCAAATACTGAGTATGTGTGAGTGTGTGTATTTGCGGGTTTTTATGTGTCCGTGTGTGTATGCGTTTTTGTGTGTGTGTTCACATGTGTGGGAAGAAAAATGTCATCGCGCGAGCTTATACGTAAGGGATTTTGTAAACTGCTCAAAACTTAAATATAAAATATCGAGATCTGCAAAGGCCACAGTCTCATAGGTATCTAGAACTCTGTTAATAATACAGTTTTTACCGTAGTTTGTAATCCAATGATTTCAGTGGAAAAGGCGTGGTTCGTCTCTGCGGGACATTAAAGTGAATCTAATTTAAAATTTCAGGTGAATCTATGCGATTATTGAGTATTTTCTAAAGGTATTTCATATCGCTTATCGTTCGCCTGTCTTCGAGAGTAGTTATTTTGTGGTACTTATATGCGTCGTCATAGTCATCGAAATGGACGTGATTTTTGAAATTCAGTGCTTTTGTAAAAGTCTGCTGAATGCGTTCGAGACGCTTTTTATGTATTTCGTAATACGAAGACCAAATTGGTGATGCGAATTCCAAAATGCTAAGTACATAACAAGAGAATATGTATTTCAAAGACTGAGTGCTATTGAAAGGTTTAGTCATTCGAAGTACAAATCCGAGCATTCTATACGCCTTATCGATTACGCCGAGATCACGGATTATTTTGACAGGCGAGACAAGTACATTGTTAATGTTATAATTGAATTCTATTGGGTTTGTATTTCTGGTGAAGGTAACACTATGACATTTTTTAGGATTTAGAGCCAAGGAGTTGAGCGTACAATAGTGTGTCAGCCTGTCTAGGTCATCTTGTAATAATTTACAGTCATTTTCGTTTGCAATGCGTCTATAAAGTTTCATGTCATCAGCGTAGAGGCTGAATTTGGAGTTAAGAAAGCAGGTGCCAATATCATGTATATATATATTAAAAAAGAGTGGCCCCAAGTGACTCCCTTGTGGAACACCAGAAGAAATGAACGAGAAGCACGACTTGTAACCCTTTACCACTACTGCCTGGCTACGGTTTTGTAGGTAGGAAAACACCCATTTCAGCAGGTCTCCATGTATACCAACAGATGTTAGCTTGTAAATAAGGGTTTTTATGATTTACGCGGTCGAATGCTTTGGAGTAGTTCGTATATATCACATCTGTTTGCTGTCGTAAACCCATATCAACTGAGATGTCAGAGTGTCAAGTTCGTTAGTACTGATCTTTTTCAAATAAAACCGTGTTGCTCAATAGGGATTTTATCTGAGATTGCCGGGCATAATTGATCAAAAACAATTAATTCAAACATTTTGCTAAGTGTGGAGAGTATGGATATGGGCCTGTAATTTTTCACCTTCGTTTTATCACCTCCCTTATGAATGGGAACAACGAGTGCTCTTTTCCAAACCGAGGGAAATAAATCATCACAAAGTGATCGTTTAAAAATCAGGGCGAGTGGTCTGGAGAGAGCGCGAGCACATTTTAAAAAGAAGATTGGAGGTATTGCATTGTCACCCGCACCTTTTGAGGTATCTAGCTTATACAAGTTATATACAAGTTCCTCTGTGAGGTATACGCTACAAATACCAAGATTCCTCTTGAAGTAGATTAGCCTCGGTTGAGTCGACAACTGGTACATATACTGAGTTGAAGTATTCCGCAAAGCCATTGGTAATATTGACTCCGCCACTAAATATATTACCCTTATATGTTAACTGCAGTGGAACAGATTCGCGTTTATTCATTCTCTTGGCGAACAAGCATTTTCTCTGCAGCACCTTTTTACCTCTTAGGCCCGGTTGTTTCAAGTTCGATCAAAGTAAGCGTTCTTTTAAAGCATAGATTTTTACGTTCTCCACCAATCAGACGATCCGTTTTCGTAAAATCTATGCTTTGATCGACCGCTTACTTTGATCCAACTTGAAACAACCGGCCCTTAGCAACACGAAATCAAGTTTGTGCAAAGGGTTTCCATACCTTTTACATAGTTTATGGAAATGGGATTTTTCTTTAATCATGTGTATAATGGAGGTGGTAAACCAAGAAGGATATTGTTTTTGGTCAACAACTTTATACCAGGGGACGAAGGCCTCTATAGTGTTATATAGGATGTCGTAAAAGTTTTTTATTGCAGAATTGTCACCAGTGCAATTAAGCTCCTGATCCCAGTCAATTGTGCTTAGACTTACACATATTATATCTTCATATTGGGCTCGATTAAAATTGAAACCTCTGCATGGGGCAATCGGGAGGGAATCGACAGTATGCAGTTTAACTTCAATAAGTAAAACAGGGTGATGGATATCCTCGTCAGGGTGTTATATATTTTTTCGAAACATGTAGGTGTAATTAATCAAATAATATAAGTCGATACATCCAAATAATACAATCAATATTTTAAAAATGTCATTTTACAAATTTTCTTAGATTTTCACGGCCGTTCAGAATCTTCTGTGTATAGTTTTCTGGGATATTCTGCCATTTATATGTGACTTCTCTGGCCAACGTTTCGGATCCCATTGCAGGGTCCATCATCATCAGCCATCAACATCAGCCCTGACGATGGGCCCTGCAATGGGATCCGAAACGTTGGCCAGTGAGGTCACATACACACGACAGAATATCCCAGAAAACTATACACAGAAGTCAATTTACAATGTTGCTGAATCAATTGAAAAAATATTTTTAATAATTCGGGTTTTCAAAAATGCTTTCACAACTATAATATTATACTAACTATATATATTTCTATAACTATATATATTTCTCACATATATTATATACGTTGAATAATAAAGATTGCGTTATTATTCAACGTATACAGACTCAACCATGGGGCAATCAGACTTTTGTAGAATTTCTGTTTTGAGAAAGAACTACTTTGTAATATTGCAAAAGAGCCGTCCACTATCGTTCGTGCGCGCATGGGTCTGGATGAATTAAATTTAATGTTTTTGGTCTGACAAGTGTTTGTAAAGTTACTCCAACAATGCATACTACGGTCTCTCAAGTTGAATTTGAGTAATGGCTTTTGCTGACTCGCGTTTCTTTTGTCTAACTATAAAACGAAGTGTTTTCCGACCTAAGGTTTGCATGAAATATTTTGGTTGAATTAAATTAGTGAAAAGTTCAACAATTCGTTTAAAATTCATTTTGAATTGGATATAATTGGGGAACGCAATTTGAGATGTATCTAATTTTTTTTTTTTTTAATTAAGATAATTTATAGAAATCTCACAGAGAGAAGCTATTTATATAAGAAACAACAATGGTAACTGATAATTTTACCCAAAATGTAGAAAGTGTGAAAATGGTCGTACGAATAATGTGATATTTTCAGAAGTTCCAATATCACAGTGTAGTTTTTAAACGCGCGTGCTCGTTTTATAACAACGTCTTTACGCCGAGTTTTAGGGAAAGCATAAGGTGAGGTGAGGTCCGGATGCGAAAGTTAATCGTAAGCGGGTGCATGTGTCTCTTTTAAAAAAAAATTATGGTAATGGGTTTTGCAATTTGATTAATATATTCTGTAATTTTATGATGAGCTGTGATCACAATTCTTTAATTTATAAAATCTAAGATTATTTCATAGTTAGACTTCAATTACCATACGTGAACAATTTTCCATTAATAAATAATTGAGCCAAAAAAAATCAATAAATTGGATGAAAAAGAATAATTATGTTATCTCTACGTGTTTTTGTTTAATTTCAATTTAATATTTCATTACTCACGTTTCAAGACTATCAGAATCGCTTATCGACAGGTGAAATATTTAACTACATACATTCAAATATATATTTTAAAAAAGTTCAAGGATAAGGTAAAAATACCTACAAATTATTTATTGTTCAGGAACTGACAGAATGAGCCCGAATTACTGGTGCAATGGTGGTTGCAGCTGGAATATAGAGGGAATAGGAGAAGTCTTGGTGAAAGTAATATTTATAAGCAAATAACACCTGAGTTTAAATATCATACAATTTCTAAATTTTTAAAATCATACATCTTCTTCTATTCGCGACGGGGTGGAAAAAATGGTTCGTGAATGCAATTTATGATTATAATCCAAGATGTGGTTTGCGAATTCAGAAAAGTTATTAGTAATTAGATAACGACGATGCTCTTTTAGTCTTTGTTGTTAAGATTTCTTGAAGATACTCGAGTAATAAAAAGTAAAATTATTTTTAACTCAGGGAGATGCATGTTTTTCACCCAATTTAATGACGGTAATAAATAATTTATATTAAGTAAACGCCAAATGCACTTATAAGAAAAACAAAAAAACCTGCTCGTACTTGCTCCGATCAGAAGAGTTTAATTTTTAATGTTCTGCACGTCAATCAGAATACAGCAAAATTGATTTTAATGAGAATCTCTGGCAATTTGTTCACTGCATTTAGAAAACTGATTGATGTTGTTCGATCGACTGTTAACTAACTGACCGACCGATCATAGGCCTGCCCGTCAGACGGAATCTTCCTGTACGGACTGCTTTACTGACATTTTACGATCCAACGTTTATTGATGAAATCACCCATGTGCATCACTAACGCATCTAATGACGTCGAACTTTGTTTGTGACGGCAGAATGCGACGTAGAAAGCAGTACGTGGGTGTGTTTGTGTTTGTCGTCAGTCACTATGAAGGTATACACTCGACCGTGATATCACGCCCTCTCTGTCTATCTTTAGAGTCAAAGAAATCCTAAGAGTAGCTTGTTGGTCTTGTGGTTAGGACACTCGCCTCGTGATCCAATGGTCGCGGGTTCGAATCTCAGCCCAGACTAGCAAGTTAGTCCTATTTTCATAGCACAAGCGTTTAGCTTAGTTTGAAAATAGTAAGAATATTGATGTGACACGAATTCCGTGTTCGCATCTCTATTTTATTTTAAAAATAAAAAAAAATTAAAAAAAATGTGTTCAAATTAAAGACTTAAAAATTTATACAGAGATGACCTAAACTTGTTCTTTAAGAGAGAGAATGGGCCACAGCGGAAAAATGTTCTTCCTCGCACATGTTTAAGACACATTTATATTGCAGTTAATAATTATGCATTTAAAGTATTTATTCTTGTAAAATTAAATTCCCTAGTAAACAAGGCGTATTTTTTATAATAATAATAATAATTTGTTTATTTCAGCGTAATAAACATATTAACACATAACTTTTCATGCACATAATGGAATTCTGGTACCAACACTGATGTATGGAAGTGAGACCTGGAGCTGGAAGAAGAGGAACGAAAGTAGACTGAATGCAGTGGAGATGAGATCCTTTAGACGTATGTGTGGTAAATCCATTTATGATAGAGTAAAGAATGAAGATATTAGGAATGAATGTAAAGCTGATCTTGGCATAATTAATAGAATTAAAAAAGGGTCGCTCAGATGGTTTGGGCATGTTCAGTGAATGAATAAGGAAAGAATCGAATGCAAGTGTTGATGGCGCCAGAAAGAGAAGGCGACCGCGGAAGACGTGGCATGATCAGATTAACCAGATACTGGAAGATGGTCCCGTTAGAAGCCTCAACAACCGGCGAGCTTGCATGCGAAGATGTATGAATGTGGATGAGGCGAGAGTTGTATGTCAGGTCAGAAGAACGTGGCGCTCTATCCTCTCTGCCTGCCCCCACGGTGAAACGGCGTGAAGGTAAGTAAGTAAGTATGTTGTGTGTATTAAATAGCACTGAAATGTGTTTAAATATTTTTTTAATCGGAAATAAGACCTGGCGCACGTAGGTATTTTACTTGAATTACAGAGTTTAAAAAATAGTCTTTCACAAATTAAAACTCTATTTTCAAAACCATCTGACAAGCAAAGTGAAAATTTACATCATCTCTTAGTGTGTTTCAGTAAAATAATATTATTGTTAATAATTATTTTTAAAAGTGTTATGTCACTCATGTAATTAATTTAAATGAGTCTTAAAAATATATACGAATTGTATAAAATATGGCGAAAATCATTTAAGGTAAATTAATAAGTATAAATTAATAATTAATTAATAAGAAAAAATGAACAAAATATTCAGACATTCACAATTTTCAATACAACTATTATTTTATTTTTGGCAGCACTTATTCTAATATATATTTTATTAATTTATTTTATTATTTTATTTGTAAGTTTATATTATATATAGAACGTAATAACTATTAGCTTACGCTGTAGATATCGACATAATTGCAAAAACTCCCAATGCTTTATGTAATGCCTTCATAAATCTTGAAAGTTCTGCCAAAAACATGGGTCTCATAGTAAACCAGTAGAAGACCAAATACATGGCCGTAGGATGCACCCAATAAATCCCAACTCTCTCGTGTGAAGTCAAAATTTTGAAACGGTACCAAGATTTACATACCTAGGATCCCTGATAACAAGCAACAATAATACTACAGAGGAGATCCAGAAGCGCATAGTGAGCGCAAATCGCTGTTTTTTCCGACTACAAAAGCAGATAAAATCCAGACTGCTGTCCAGAAACACCACACACAAAGATATTAGTGTACAAAATGCTTATGAGGCCAGTGCTCACGTACGCAGCTGAGACGTGGGTACTAAATAAGAGAAATGAGCGAGAACTGGACGATTTTGAAAGGAAAATTTTGAGGCGTATCTTCTGACCGGTTCTAGAAAATGGACTTTGGCGCAGACGTTACAAGAATGAGCTCTATACTCTATTTAAGGAGCCAAACGTAACAAAATTTATAAAACTGGGAAGACTTCGGTGGCTGGGTCATGTGGAGAAAATGTCCGAGCATCAAGCACCAAAGTCCCTGCTGAACTCAAGGCCAATAGGGCGAAGGAGCTTAGGAAGGCCAAAAATAAGATGGAGTGACAACGTCCTCAAAGATATCTCTGCCTTAAGAGCTTCGAAACTGGAGAGAGCTGGCACTAGACCGAGATGAGTGGAGGAAAATTATTGAGGAGGCCAAGACCCACCAAGTGTTGTAGTGCCAAGAATGATGAATAATGATGATGATGACGTAATTTTATAATGTCTAGTAGAAATATTTTTAATATTTTTGGATTATTAATACTTCAAAACAAACTTAATATTTAAATCATGTTTGGAAAGATATCACAAAATACTTAATTGCAGTGATAAAATTACCTTGACCAAAATTACTATCATCACTACACCAACAATCTACTCTTCTTATAAATAAACCATTTTTTCTGTACAAAGAAATATTAAAATCTGTACAAAGAAATATTAAAATGTGTTAAATTAATCGGTTTTCCATAATAAACATATAAAAAAAGTATAATTAATAAATGTAATTATATTGAAAAATGGTGTATAGATTTATTATGTAGAAAAGCACTTCTTTTTTATAACAACTCTTTCTATACATTCCCAATAGATCGCTATACCTATTTTATTTTTCCATATTTACTCAAAATTTAGTTCTTGCTGAAATCGCGGGAGTGAGTTTTATTTTATGAGTAGCGCGGACTTTCTTTTTTGATATTTTTACCTGATTACATTGTTGTGTGTGTATTGACTCTGTTGAGTAATGAAATGTACATATGTAAATGTTTTATCGTAGGCAAAATCATAAATATTCGGAACAAAATATTTTTAGTTTTATGCGATTTCTAAATAAAAACGAATATTGTGATTGAAAAATTCGCTCATTTTTACGCATTACGGTTATTTATTCCCTCGCAAATACCACTATTCGTAAAATAACAATGATGAAAATATTGATATATGTGAACTCTTTGAGTAGATGTGTGTGAATAAAACTGATTTCTAGAATATCTAAAATAATATTAGTACTTATTTCATATAATTAATATTCATCAAAAATGTATATTTTAGACAAAACTCCAGATTGTAATGACTAGTTTGCGTAATAAATATCGCTTCCACATCAAATAAACAGGTCTTTTTAAGAACAACCAGACTCCGTGAAGGTCGGACATTACACTCCATTTAATGTGTAAAAAAAATATTGATGTACCTATTTTAATTTTAAATGATTTATATGCCATTACTGATCAACTGTTGGGTGTTGAAAAGTGATATTGCAGCATCGTCTATAAAGACATACATAACACAGGACGCAATTTCTGCTTCCTGTTTGGAGTCTATTTAAGTAAAAACGTTATTTTTTAATAAAACCCGACTTATTAACTAACACATTATTATTTTCAAGAGTATTCGGTTTGAAATTTTTCATAGTTGTTTCAAAATTCATAAGCTCGAAGTAATTTTTTTAAATGAGTCAAACGTAGTAGAAACAAACACGAACCGGGAAATATACGGTAGTTCATGTTTTTATATTTTGGCGGTCTCTGTGTATGTGGTGTATCGCATTAATTTCAATTTTTTATATAAATCGTTCAGTGAAGACGTTTTTCTTTTCATCGGCCACAAGAGCAATCTTTACTGCACAAACATTTTCCCTCTTCAAAGCTAAGCCCTCCACCCGACTGGAGAGTGGCAATCCCAAACACCACTCAGCGATGTTTTGTTTCAGCGGTAATGTGAAAACTAAAAGGCTGAGATTCTCCGCCGTAATCCGTTTACTAGCTTTCTGCTCACATTTCTGAAGATACACGATCACCCACACACCTTAGGTTACATACTTAAAAAAAGTAATCTAAATAATTGTACGCTCTTCTTCTTCACATGGTGCCATCTCCTGTCAGATGTCGGCGATCGTTCTGGCAATCGCGATTTTATTTACCGCCGCACGGAACAACTCAGTCGAGTAACAGCCAATTGAAGACTATTCTCTTGGTTGATATATGTGGGGTATATAAATAAAGACAGCAATATCCAAAAAAAATAAAAATATATTTTGAGCGCAGTCAGTGAGGATTACTCATTTAAAATGTACTGAATTCTAGATTTTATGTATCTATCCTTTCCAAAATCAACGTTCCTATAAATTTATATTAAGGCTATGTTTTCTATAAAATTTTGAATTTAGTGCATTATAAATTAGTAATCCTCGAAGATTGCATTAACTTTCTTTGTATATTTGCTTTTGTACCCCACATATGGTGTACAGTCAAGAAAGAAAGGCAATAAAAAATGTGATTTTTTGGGGATATTTTAACACTTTGTTAAACAATGGCCAGTTAAATATTGTAGACAATGTGTAAAGATAAATATAAGATATTCTTTAACGGATATTCTCACTTTAGAAGCGGCCATTTTGTCACTTGACTCATTCTTCGGGGTTGGTTGGTTGAAGTGGATATTGTTGCTTTTGCTTTTCATTTGGAAGCATGGTATCGGAAGGGATCGATAGAGTATTAAATACAAAATCTCGAATTCAGTATATTCTAAATTTGTAATCCCCAATGACTGCATTCAAAACATTTTTTTTTATATTGCTGCCTTTGCTTTTAAACTCCCCTTTTGTATTATTTTTTTTTTTTTTTTAGGTAGGTGTTGTATAGGTAATTGAGTGGATTACTCAGTTCTATATCTACTTACCGATACGTGAAAGGTCATGTTTTGATTTTCGAATATGTAAATTTCTAAACGTAACGTCCGACTTGATGGGTACTGAATGAAATATATGGTCAACACGGTGATGATTAAGGATTATTAATTGTCACTTTTTTCTCGGATTAATTTAGTACTAATCAATATTTATTTGCGAGCCGAGACATTTACACATCAATACATTATACTCACAAAGTATAAAATACGTACAGATATGAACTAAACAACTTCTTGTCAAAGCGGAAGAGTTCCCCATCACGACTATCTAAGATACATTTATACTGCAATTAAAGTATTTATTCTTCTTTAATTAAATCTCCTAGAAAGCTTGACTCATTTTTTACAATAGACTTTTTTTTCTGTTTTAAATAGTCTGTTAAGTAAAAACGCCGTCTTGTAATAAGGCGCGATTTATTTATGAAGATACATAGACATTTCTATTTATTTTGGTGGTCCGCGATCTTACTTATTTTTTCCGATAAAATGCCTGCATCTTCTGGTTTGAGTATTCTGGGGTATTCTGCCGTGTTTCTATGACTTTGCTGGCCGACGTTACGGATCCCATTTCAGGGTCCATCATCGGTGATTTGGGCCGAAACTTCCTCCAGAAAAATTGTAGATACTCCTTATGAGCGGCCGTGAAAACGTAATAACATTTTTAAATGCCTGCATGTTAACAATTTTTAATAAAATATTGCACTAAAACATTTGATTACTAAATAATCAAATTGAATTAGTAAGGTAAAAATATTAAAAATATTTTTAATACTAAAACTAAATAATAAAAAAAATTAAGTAATAATAACGGACTCGCGAGCTATAAATTTTATTACGTCAAATCAGATTCTTTCCTATAGTGGTGAGAGTGCCTTTTTTAAATTGTGTGTTAAAATTTTGTTTGGAGAGTTTATCAAATGATTATTTCGAAATATTATATTACTTTTCACTTTAACCGAATTTGTAAAATTATACCCGCCGGATAAATTCGTGAGTACTTCGTACGATTACTTTAATCCCAGAAGTGCCAATACTCCCATGATGACGTCAATCATCTCTTATTATTCGTGATGTGTTCTGACGATCTCCGGCTCGGCGCATTTTTCGCACATATTTCAAGTATTCCCTAATGCTCCTGCCCGTTTTCATACCGAAACGTCGAATACAAAGCGAAAAAACGGTCGCTCCATTCCACGAAGTGGTCCTTTTAACCACCGGAACATTTACATTCATTTTAGATTAGAAAAAGGCTTTAAGGTTCTTTCATGAAAACCTCGAAAAAGATTTCACAATCTGCTCACAGAACACGAACAAGTGATCCAATATATCGTCAGTATTCTATATATCTATATATATATATAATATAATAGATATATAATATCCTTGATAGGCTTTTAGCTCATCTAATATATATCTCTCTCTACTATATATATCTACTCTCTCCATATCTCTCTATATCGTACTCTATATAATATCGTCTCTCCACTCTCTCACCTCTCTATCCTCTTCCCTATCTCTCTACTCTTCTATCTATCTTCCTCTCTCCGTCTACCGTCTCTTGTCTATCCTCTATTCTATAGCTTCCTCTCTCTCCTCAGCGCCGATCTCTCATCCGAGTCTCTCGCTCTTCACCACTATCTAATCTATTCTATAATCGTGATATATATATACACATTATTAATATCTGTGGAAGATTGATCACCCTTGCAAAACTTCAAAAGTAATTTTGTAGATTTCTAACTCTATTCAATATTTTCGCAGACTGAATACTTTCAAAGTAACCATTGTGTATTGCTCTAACAGACATCGCGTGTCGAATTTGTTTCGCTATAAAATAAATATATCTCTGTCTGTCAAAAAGTACTTGAAAAAAATAAGGAAATTAGATGTGGATGTAGTTGTGAATTCTTCTTCTGTATCTTAATCACACACGTGTACCTATACACATTAACATTTTTTTTTTTTTCAATAGAGATGCGAACACGGAATACGTATCACATCAATATTCTTACTATTTTCAAACTAAGGTAAGCGTTTTGTGCTATGAAAATAGGACTAAATTGCTAGTCTGGAGTGAGGTTCGAACCCGCGACATTTAGATCACGAGGCGAGTGTCTTTATCACAAGACCAATAAGCAACTCTTTTTTTTTATGTAAATACCTCTAATACATCTTTACTATTCTTTTCTGTACACGTATACATATGTATTTGAAGTCAACTGATCTTATTTTTTAATCATATTAATAAAGTATTAGAACTGATTAAGCTCTTAGACAGACTATTCGAACAATATTTTTGGACTAAACCTAAAAACTATTTTAGGCAATTTTGCTTCTAACATAAAATATGGCCGCGCACTACTTTAGCACGTATAAAATCATTAAAACAACTAAAAATATTCTATAGCCGTTTCGAATCTTCCGTTAACAATTTTCTTAGCTATTTTTCCTTGTGTTTGATTTATAATTATAATGAAATTACGAATTAGTAAGAGTATCGTGACGCCGGAACATAATAATTGATACATGTATTATCATGTGGCAGCCACTCACCTGTCTAAAACCCCAATAGGTACTCGGATCATTGCAACTCCAGAGTTATGTACGGCGATGCATTAGGCAACTGCAACAAGGGAACTAATTATTAAGCCGGGTTAGCAGCGGAAGAGGTTTTGGTTTCGGACAACAGGTACTACTACAATTCCGCTACGTTACAGCGTAGTACAGGCGCATGTTAATGACCACTTTAAAGCTCAATACTATACACACATAGTATCATGCATAGACTACCAGTGTACTAACATTTACGAGTGGTTCGTCCAGAGGAAAAATTTCACCTTTTTTCAAGTGTTTCCTCACATACATATATATATAGTTCGTCACTCAATAAGCGTAGAGTATGGTACGTTCAATAATACAGGGGAATGGTACTATGGGGATCAAAATTTTTTCCATGATTAGAGAAATAACGGATGCCGGTCTAATAAATAAAATATGAAAAAAAATATTTGTATATGTACCTGTATCGAAACTCTTTGGTATGGGAAATTTCCTAGAAATCAACACTTAGCAGAAAAAATAAAATTTCGGAAATTGGGTGATCTATGTGATCGTAATTTAGTTTCAAATTAAAAATTACATTGTTTTTATCAATATTATAGAAAACAGCACAACAGATACAAGACGCTTTCAGAAAACAATTGAACTCCTTTTTTTCTTTCTTACAGATCTCCACACAAGCTTTCTCTTGTTTTAAAATGTCCAAAAAATTTAAAAATAATAAAGTAGGTACCTACCTACATTCTGTCACTTCCAAACTATCCGAGGTTTAAAAAATTGAGCATTTAAAATGTGCTGATTATCCTCATTTTATAACATTATACATTATCTTATTTATATCTATAGATATAGAAATAGCAATATTGCTTATTTCAGAATACGGCCGATTGCTTGTTACTCCACTTTAAAATACAGAGGTATTGTTAGCAGCGGCGACATTTATGAATCTATGAATATGGGGATTACTAATTTTCGACCATAAGTCAATATAGCATAGCTCCATCAAATATTTGAAAGAATACATATAAAGAATATATATATATATATATATATATATACAACTTACATACACAAAAACGCTGGAATTCCATACATGTTTTCCATATACATACATAGCTTCGTCCCTGTGAGACCTTTTTACCGGTTGCCAACCTAGTCAATATAACCATTTGGTGACGACTGGTATTATTATTGCGAAATACTTTCATATGAAGCGTTCTTATAAATAATAATAATTTATAAATAATAATAATTATAAATAATAAAAATGTATGATCACATTTTGTTGGGACTATAATATTTTTCATGTTAACAGTTTTTTTATGATCATCAATTTCCTCTTTGAAGTACACGCTTTTTCTGATTATGATTTTTAATTATCAGTTTGGCAAAAAATTGTGCTTTCTTCAAAAATTTTGCCTGATTTTTGTGTTTTTTCAAGTACGTTGAATCCGAATCCGGACCCAAAAAAATACCATCAGACACAATTTTTTTGAAAAATTAGGTTGAAATAGAAAAAACTAAAAATAAGAAAATCATACATTTATTTTATTTTTTTTGTGAAATATATTATTTAGTTACTCTTTTACTAGTAATTCATGTGAAGTTTCTGTTTGCATGAGCCATGTACACATTTGGTCCATGGAGTGTTTAACTTCTGCCTAGTAAGGCAACCAATTCTTTTAGTATAATTCCACGAAAAACGTTACTCACGCTCTGGAAGTTTTTTCTTGTTGAAATACATGGTTAAACTTTCAATATCACGCAGTTCTAATTTTATTCAAAGAAGTCTTCACCGAAAAAAATTGACAAAATGTACAAAAAGCACAATATTTATTTACAGACAACAAAAAATAGTAATTATGAATTTAAAATTACAAAAACTATGCATGTGTCATTATTTTTATTGTGATATTCTTGAAAAAGAAATAACTAGTTTTTAAGTGTTATCAAAAAAATTAAAATTTATTACGCAATTTTAGTTAATTTATGAACACCTAATTAATATACGTTACTATGCATCTTGATCTGATTCTGAGTAGTCTTATATCATTTATATGCATTGTGTATTGTAAAGAAATCTAGGAGAATCGAACCCGGAACCTCTGGTGTGATAAGCCAACGTCATCATGTCCACTCGACTAGGTACAAGGGCCGCCATTATCATCGTTTCTATGGGGAAGAATAAGTTCATATGAAGTTTCGCATCATCATCTTCCATCAAATTCTAAACGTGACTGCAATGATTAAATACTTAGTTTTCATTTACAACAGGTTTATTTATTGATCGAATCACTGAATATGAAGAATGATCATAATTTTGAAGTAAAAATCATCATTGATTGTGGGGATTACAATGATTTAAATTATCAATGTATGGAATTGAACCCTGGAATTGGAATAAAAGAACAAAAGTAGACTGAATGCGGTAGAAAAAGTGTGTAGACATATGTGTGGAAAACCTTTGTACGATAGAGTAGAGAATCATCGAATTAAAATTGAATATAATGCTGACTGCAGCGTAATAGATAGAATTAAGAAAGGATCGCCGAGATGCTTTGGCCATGTGGAACGGATGAGTAAAGAAAGGATGGTAAAGAAAAAAAAAAGAAGGCAACAGAAACAGAGGGCGTGAACGAATATAAACGAAACATTAAGACAACATATTTGAATACATCTTTTCGCTTGGATCATTATGCCAAGTCACTTATAAAAATATAATTATTTAACAAAATCATGTTTAATTTAAGAATCTTTTCCGGGAATAATGAAGAACATAATATAATATTAATTTATATAACCATATCATTTTTATAAATACATTGCTTATTTTGGTCGAGAATTCAATGAACAAATGAATTTATCTGACAAATTCATTTGTAAATTGTGTCCACATTTGTTTTCTAACAAATCGAAATTATATACTAATTATTTGTTTATAGGTTCTCTGAACTTCTGAAATGAACAATATGTGAATATGATCATTTTGTTAAATAGCTATTGAATTATCCTGGGAAAAGTTCAAAAAAGTTAATAATATTTTCCCTTTTTGATATTTCAAATATTTTACGATAATGTTATAAAAAGTAATCATGAAATAAATTTCAATTGCTGTCGAATATTTAACAATAAATTTTTGTTTTCAAAAGTTTTTTTCCTTTGATCTTTGTTTTCAGAATTTTTCATTTTTAGCTTCTTTATTATCATGTTATCTCTTATTATCTGCTCAAATTGTTAAGATTGAATAACGAATGTCCGTAGGCAATTTCTATAAGTAAAATTTCTTTTTACATCATAATAATTTTTAAAAACATGTTGTGATATAAATTGAACACAATTTTTTAAGTGTTCGTTTCATAAAGTAAATTGCCTTGCTTTCAGAAGAGCCTAAGAAGACAGTCAACAATAATGTTTTATAGCGTATGCAATTAAATAAATATCATCATGGCATGATATATATATTTAAGATGGGAATGTTATCTGATATAAATTATATATAATAATATGTAACAGTCGTGCAATATCATGATTACTTAATTGTTAACGTGACAGGTAATTTCGTTCTTGACTTAAAATAATTTAAAATAATAATAATTCTTATTCCTCTGATCTTAATCGGCCCGCTTGGACATCACTTTTTCACCGCTTTTTGTCCTGCTGAGTATCTTCCTTTACATTGTCCTTATTCTCCTAGGTCGTCCTGAAGACCTTTCTTCTGGCAATGATGTAAAAACCTGTTTAAGCAGTCAATTGTTTTCCATGCGTAGGGAATGTCCAAGCCACTTTTCCTGAAATGCTATTATTGAATGTAATGTAGCAGAGGGTTCATCTCATATTTTGTCGGTTGAGATCATTCCTAAACTATTAATATATTTTATATTTGATCTATTAATATATCTTATATCTGCAGCCTAAATTTCTAACCGATTTCTCACGTGTGCATCCAAATTTCTCACTTTTTGGTGTATGTAATAAAATATTGGTCAATCTATCAAGGACAATCTAAATTCTGGTTTCGAATATTTCTTTCTTTGTCCCGCACATATATTTACTCAACTCCCGAACATACATATACTCAACACACTTTAGGAATATGTTGCGGAGAAAATTTATAAGTCTGCGGCCACACACTCGCACATCGCAACAACACCACAATTTTCTTCAAGTAGAATTTAAAGTTCTCTCGGTGTTAACTATTCCATGCTTCATCAATGAGTTTGAGGCAGTTTTCGATGTAGAAATAATTTTTCCAAAATTATCTATATGATTATGGTTTATTACATCGATCTACCCAAAACATAGCGTAATAGTGCTTTAATTAACTATTGTATTTCGCATTTTTTCCAATCCAGGTTGTATTCTAAGTACCGTAATTTAGCTTATTATCCTTATAATGCCTGAACGTAAATGAAAATGAAATAACGAAATTAATGATGTGGTTAATTTTTCGCAGGGCAGCGGGAGCTCTGGAGGGGCTGCGCCCCTGACGCTGGGCGTGGGGGCCACGTTCGGGGAGCCGGCCGGGGGCCTGCCGCGCGCCGCCACCGTCACCACCCGCTCGGCCTGCGAGCTGCTGCGCGTGCAGCACCACGACTTCAGGCTCGTGTGGGAGGTACACCATACTTGCATGTTACCCTCATTTCATGTATATATAGGGAAGATTTAAACATCACAAAACTATGTTCTGAAAGCGTAATGTCACACTAAATATGTTTTCATTAAAAAAATAAAATATATATGTGTGAAAGTTAATCCAGATTTAATAAAAAAATTGAGATTTTTACTTTGGTACCTATCAGCTTGAGTATATTTCTCAAAATTGTTTTGTATTAATTTCGCAATAAAGATTTGATAAAAAATTGAAAATATTGATTTTCAGGAGTATATATGTAACAAAAGAAGATTCTGGAATATCTCGCGTTTTCTGTAAATGGTCTCCCTGACAAGACCTAGGCCGACGTTTCGACACGGTATCACGTGCCATTGTGAAGGCTAAAAAGGCTTCAAAGTTACGGAATAGCCGTACTTGTTCGCGGGTGACATGAAAGTCTCTAAAAAAAGTAAAAAGCAGGTCACTTGACGGTGAGCTCCGGACCCAAACGGTTGTACGCTTTTTGGAGAAGCAGCTCATCGACAAGGCGCCCTGAAGATGAACAGTGAGATCTGTTCGAAACGTCGGCAGACGACTGGTCCTGACGACCAGAATTTGACGCGGGTTACCCCCAAAGTAGTTAGAACTAACATATATATATATATATATATATATATATATATATATATATATACCTACACACAATAATAGCTTAACACTCAATTTGTTTTTTAAATATAGAGCTGCGAAATCTATGTATACTATTTTGTGAGAAGTCTCCAGCATAGTCCCTACAAATATATGAAACGTTTTCATATATTTGTAGGGACATACAATATTAAAACATGTGTGGATGTTCTTACTATGGAATTGGTGAATGTTGCAGCGATTGTTTAGAGCGATCACTTAAGCCAGCTCATAAGGTCGCAAACCTGGGCCATTCCATAAAAAGACTTCCACATACGTTTCTCATATAAATAGCTTCGTCTCTGTTTAATTTATTAAAATATGTATCATTTACGAAGGACTACTAAACATATTATACTAGTCTCAATTTTTCGAAATCCTTTTTATCGGTGGCAATTGCATGCACAATAAATGTATTAACGACACAGGTTTTTTTCTGTATATATTCCTATTCAATTCATCTTTTGTTCTAAATGTCATAAAACAAAACTCTAAAATTGCAACATTACAGTAAAGTGTGTTTAAAAAAACAAATTAATTCTATTATGTATGAATTTTCTATAAATTAATATACATATGTAATATTCATATATCTTATCCTAATTTAATGTAAGATCAGCATCAGCAACAGGTGTGCTGTGGTCGTGTTATTATTGTGTGTCGGAAAATTCACCCAGATTATACAACATATCGCTGGGCCGCTTGAAGATGAAGCCTAGATTAACTTTATACTGTCAACTATTGAAATACTGTATAAATTTTTCGTTCCTTTTGTGACTGGATTCAAGAAATTTTAGAATTTTAGCGAATATGTCGGTGTTCCTCTCAGGGGTAAAGGAAGTCCTACAACTACTATGATACTCTTAAAAGGGATTGGTAGGAATGTTGTGAAATTTGTAGTTCTTGTTTTACTGTGGGGTTGTGATTTCTTAAGTCTGAAGCCACATTAATCGTATTACTAACGTCGCATGAAGGCTACCCTAAGCTTACCAAACTAATAATTTGTCAAGTATGCGATCTCTGCGTCACTAAAATAGGAAAGAACAAAATATATAAGTATTATTTTATAATACTGAAGAACTCGTTTAATAAACTGTAATTATAAAAGTAGTCTTTGTGAAAATAAAAATATTTTCCAAACTTATTCGGTCGTATTTTGAAATAAGCAATATTACTATCTAAGTATCTTGACAGTTATTGTATAACATTGTAATGCCACCAATTTTGAAGTTTCAAGTTTGACAGGTTTGAAATTAATGAATTCAATAAATTAGAAAGCTCATAATTGTGAATAACTCAACGTTTTAGAGCTTTCTGATTGATTGAATTCATTAATTTCAAACCTGTCAAGCTTAAAAGGTCAAAATAGGTGGCATCACAAAGTTACACAATAACTGTCAAGATACAGAAACAGCAATACTGCTTATTTCAGAATACGGCTGAATGTATTTTTATTTTAATGAAGTCGTGCTTACAGGAAAAATTTTTTAAGCCTTACAATGATGAATATTTTAGTGGTGAATTATCGAAGTATCGCGACACAGTATTAACTTCTCGCCGAATACATTTCCCACAAATGGATCAGCACGCAGGCATCAAATCTAACATTAATTAAATGTCGATAAACCCTGGAATACAGTAAAATCTTTGTATCCTATTCATTATGCTTTATATTTTTAAAGTCTCTGTTGCGGTGGCAGTTCAAAATATGCTCTAGAGACAAACAGTATTTTCGTATTGCGTTCTCAACATGGCAGTGCGCCAATCACTTATTCATTTACACCCACATTGTACTGTATTTTTGTCAGCTTTTACCGTGGCACCTATACACACTAGTACTTATTAGATGTAGTGTTTTAAGCATTTACACCAGCAATACAACACGAAGCTAAATCCAAGATTACGGTCATCATAACAGTTCCTTCCGATAGAAAGTATCTCCGGTATAGTTGAGTGTCCTGATTTTAAAATAACACCGAATTGACACTCAAAAAGTATTAAGGAAAATATTACACTTTTAAGATTCAAAAATTGCACCATACATTTTGACATTTGATAGGCGGTGTCTGTGCATGAAGTGTGAAACATAGACAAGATTTACATTTTATATATAGACATTACCAAATGTTTACGTGAATCATAGACAGTAGAAATATGATAAATACTGAAAATGGGAATTTTTTGTCATTATTATTGTATAATATATTTTATTGTTGATGGTTTACATCTTGTTTGAAGTATGTCTTTTTTCTATGGATCTTAAAATGACGCATACGGTGCCAATTGTGGTGCAATTTTCTAAACTTTAAATTGTAATATTTTTTTTAATAGAGTTATTTGAGCGTCAATTCTGTTTCATTTTGAAATCAAGACACTCAACTATACCGAAGATACTTACTTTCAGAAGGATCTTTTCAAGGATCAATTCTGTTTCATTTTGAAATCAAGACACTCAACTATACCGAAGATACTTACTTTCAGAAGGATCTTTTCAAGGATCAATTCTGTTTCATTTTGAAATCAAGACACTCAACTATACCGAAGATACTTACTTTCAGAAGGATCTTTTCAAGGATCAATTCTGTTTCATTTTGAAATTAAGACACTCAACTATACCGAAGATACTTACTTTTCAGATCTGTTATGATGACCATAATCTTGGATTATGCCCACAATGACTACTTTTGACACTAACTGAGAAACCTGATGTGTAACTCGGCGCTAGGCTGTCCTAGGCCATCCCTAGAGACAAGAACATGGAGCGCCACCATAGGATGCAAAGAAGTCGCAGGGTGTGTAGTGAAGTCGCAGGGTGTGTAGTGAAGTCCCAGGGTCACACGACCCAGGGTGTGTGGTGGGTTCCCTTCACTGCCAAGAAGTCGCCCACCCCGTCTATTTTGGATCTCTCGAAGAAAATTGCTCACTCTGGCTTGTTCTGTCCATCGTAAACTCTATTTTATTCTCCTTTGTTATGCTCTGGGTAGCCGACGGAGCGTTCGTAATCACTGACACTAACCACAGCCCAAACTATCCGATGACACTTGTTTTGATCTACTCCAGATCAGTCCATCTAGCTGGTGATCTTCTGCAGGGACATGTTCCCTCGACTCTGCCTTGTACCACCAGCCTCTTCGTTACATCCACGCATCTTTTGGCATGTTCAAATTATTTCAGTATGCCCATTTATATTTATTGCGAAAGATGGACGTTGTTCAATCATTTTAAGCACTTCATTTAATTATCTGTCGCTTAGTTTACACGCCCGATGGTAACACTATTTTCGCTTCGCGATTTGCCGCTAAAGTCGCGTCGCGTCAGAAACTTCAGAATAACAATGGCGCTCCGCGTCCTGTATCCGTTTATTTATACCCGATCACGTTGGATTTCCGAATCCTCGAGAATTCTGTAGTCTTTTCTAGTGTTTTCAGAAAATTCTCGTGGCTTCCAGGCGTTTCTGGAAAGTTGTAGATAATTCTCGATCCTTCGATGGTGTAGTGACAATTTCAAACAACTATCAATTGACAGAAGTGCGAAATTCTTTTTAGCCTCGTTACAATACCTATATTATGTGAACAAAGATTAATGAAAACAATTTTTCAAATTAACGATTATAGATTAAAACACTTAATAAAGAAAGAAAAACAGATGAAGTTTTAGTAAGTAAAAAGCAAAGTTTTTAAAAAGTAAACAAAAATATGTAACAAGACACAATAAGTAAACACTTTTTGAAAAATTAATTATAAAGCATACAAATAAATAGTTAGTAGAAAACACATTTAAAAAATACTAAGAAAAAACAATAAAAATAAAAACAAAAATTAACAAAAAAGTATACTAATTCATTAGAATTGGATTAATAACTAAAGAGAAAAGAAATTCCAGTCTACTTAACTGTCCTCGATTCTACTAGTATTTTCCAAATCTAGGTGTTTCTTTTATTCAGGTATGCTCCAACAACGAAAAATGTCAACGAGTTTCAAAAACTTATTACTAAGTTTTGACAGTCTTCAGCTTAATGGACCTGGTAATGTTTCTGTCATGCCGAATTTTCTATAGTTTGTCAGTATGATTAAAAAACCAATTTGATGAAGACCTTCGAGCTCTTGAACGAGTTTTTGGGAATAAGCCTATGACTTATCTGATCTTTTTTACCGACCCACAATTTTTTTGCAGAATTATTTACTTACTATCTTCACGCTTCTCGCCGTTTCCCAGCCGAACTAGACGAATGGAGGAGGAACTTCCACACTCTTCTGTCATGACAAACAACTCTTGCATCACATCTTCACATGCAAGCTCGACAATTGTTGAGGCTCCTAACAGGGCCATCTTCCAGTACCTGGTAAATCTGATCAGGTCAAGTCTTCCGCAGCCACCCTTTCTTTCTTATATCACACATATTTCATGCTTATCATTATTTTCTTATTCACTCGCTCAAACCACATAAATGAACCTTTTTTAATCATATTCACTATGCTAAGAATAGCTTTGCATTATTTCCTAAATTGTTCATTATTTGCTTATATTAAATGGATTCATTCTAACATCTGTGTGTTCATTCTAACATCTGGAATATTCTGCCGGATTCATTCTAACGTCTGGAATATTCTGCCGGGTATATGTGACCTCTCCGACTATGATGTATCAAAGTCCATTATCAGGACACATCAGCCTTGATGATGGACCCTGCAATGGGATCCGACACGTCTACCAGAGAGGACACTTATACACTGCAGAATATCCCAGAAAACTACACAGATGATTCTGAGCGGCCGTGAAAACCTGAGAACATTTGCATTGAATCAGTTACTTTATTTCCTCTCCTGCCTGCTTCAGGCTTCACATTCATACATCAATATTAGTACCAGAATTCCACTATGCGCCGCTAGTTTTGCCTCGATTGACATGTTTATGTGTAATATAAATTAATGTATACAAAGCATCGTTCACCTTACTTCCTGCAGTCACCATCTTCTCGTTATCTTTCCTTCCCTCTTCATTATCCACTGCACATTGTCTGACTTTTCTCCTTCTCACATACCCAGTGCACGATATTTTTGTAATGCTTCTGGAGACTATGTGTCAAATTTTTAATTAAGCAAAGTTGAACTACTCTTCATAATAATTTCAGACATTATTAAATTATTCGGTCAGTGCTTTCGACGGCACCTTCACACATCACGTTCATTAGGAATTCCCTAATGAACTCCGGTAAGCCGCTTTGAATATCAAGCGATAATAAAGGAGGATACCAACCTAGAGCTTACGTAGCTTATTGTTATAACAAAGCCGTCGTGTTGAATACTCCATACAGGATTCCGTGTCAGGTGATACGTGTATAACATCCTGCTCTTTATTCTTGGGACAGACAGATCATCTTAATTTATACCGGCTGCAAAATTAACTACAAAATAAAAATTATCACATTGGCAGAAAAATAAACACATTATAGTAATGGTTGAATACAGGAGCCTGTTAGAAGAGTAGTCTTAGCTATCATTTTACAAAAATGGGTAATAAAGTTGTAAAAAAAATAATGTTGTATTTGTGTTATCAAAAACCTAACTAACTTACCATCACGCTGTTCTCCCGCAGGAGTAGGCAGCAGAGAGGATAGAACGCCACACTTTTATATCCTGGCAGAACACTTTTGCCTCAACCACATTCATACATCTTTTCATGCACGCTCTTCGATTGCTGAAGCTTCTAACAGGGCCATCCTCCGATTTTTGGTTTATCTGATTGTGTCTTTTGCGGATGCCCTCTGTTTTTATGTTGCCAGTTTTTTGTAACCATTTGTATTGTTTTTTAAATTATAACAATGTGTTATATGTAGGTACACCAAAAATAAATATGTATGAGAATGAAGCAAAATTCAAGTAAAATTTATTATTGTTAAGTTAAATAAGTACATAGCACGATAACTTTATTATTAAATAATAATAATAATATAATATAAATTACTAAATTATTAATTAAATTAAAAATTAAGGTTTATTATACATCGTATATATTATTTAGGTCATTCGGCATATTTAGGTATTGAAATAAAACGGATATTTTAAGCGAATCGTATGGATGTATAGAAATTCGATTTTCGACGTTTCTCTGGAGTCATATCACAGCGTCTTCAGGAGAGTAGGTACCTCTCGCATTCAGCGTCGAAACGTCGAAAATCGAATCTCTATAAATATTTTGTAATAATAATATTATAAACTATCTCCCAGAAGCTGAAATAATAAAATGGAATCATTAGTAATATACTCTCAACTATCTCATTAGCTGCAATGTTGCGTAACTTTTCCTAGCATGAAAAATATTTATTTCTTAAAAGAATTCGAGGAATGAGTCGTTGAATTTTGACCCAATAAATTTTACTAGTAATATGAGCATTTTTCGAAATATTCGCTTACTAATGGTTTTATTTAAAGCCTATGGACTTTTTTCAGGTAAGGATTTTCGACACAAGGGTTTTTTAAACTGAAGATATAGGTTGAATTTTCCAATTTATCAGGCAGCTGCTTCGTATACAATATGACTATTGTAGCTTTCGTCTGCTACATTTTCATAAGTAATGTACATAAACAATGTATAGGTCACAGCTTTATAATCCAGTGATTCCTATATTCCTGTATGACGCGAGCAATAGGATAGTGTTTCGCAAATTTTTGCGTACATTTTTTTATTTACCTAACTAAGCTTACACAGTGACTATAAAAAACATACTTAAATTAAAACTTTTTAAATGTTTCAGTAACTTACATCATTGTATATAGTGTAAGGTAAAATATATTCACTGCTAGTACGACTAAACCTCGGTTTATGCTAAAAGAGACAAGAGTTAATATTCAAGCTTATAGTTCTATAAATCATCATGTATTTTTTGTAATAATATTAGGTCCTTACATATGAAATTGACGTTTTA
This sequence comes from Agrypnia vestita, assembly GCA_016648135.1. NCBI lineage: Eukaryota > Metazoa > Arthropoda > Insecta > Trichoptera > Phryganeidae > Agrypnia > Agrypnia vestita. Next base: position 134,503 of record JADDOH010008852.1, read on the forward strand.
CCGTACTGGAAAATTTGATCTCAAATATCTTCTCTTTGGTTAGGAATTCCAAATCCAAATTTTTACAGCTATTTACTCATGTATTTGTGT